>CAJNAR010000087.1:0-28159 GCA_905220665.1 Albugo candida | reverse complement strand
GAAGCTCTCAGAGAATATTAAAAGCAGACAAAACAAAATACTTGATCATAGCTTACCCACACCCATTATCAGGTGTGAAATGTTTCATGAGGAAGATATCCTAGTCATTAACACAATATCACTACGATATCGTACGTGTGAGGCATCTCATATCCGACTTTCTGCTATTTTTGATTTTTCTCCACGATCAACGTCACAATTGTGTGTAGCATGTCTGAGAAAAAAGACATCATCCATACTTTGTACTTTGCTAAAAATAGTCAAATTGTACAATTTATTGCTTATATTCCGTTGCACGAGACCACGTTCTTGTTTGCCCGTATCCTTTTCCCGAGTTGTACATTACAAGCGGGAAGGTTTTACAGAATATAAAAAGCAGACAAAACAAATTACTTCATCATAGCTTTCCCAAACCCATTATCAGGTATCAAATGTTTCATGAGGAAGATATCCTAGTCATTTACACAATATCACTACGATATCGTACGTGTGAGGCATCTCATATCCGACTTTCTGCTATTTTTGATTTTTTTCGACGTGCAACATCACGATTGTGTGTAGCATAGCTAAGAAAAAAGAAATCATCCATATTTTGTACTTTGCTAAAAACAGTCGAATTGTACAATTTATTGCTTATATTCCGTTGCACGAGACCACGTTCTTGTTTGCCCGTATCCTTTTCCCGAGTTGTACATTACAAGCGGGAAGCTCTCAGAGAATATAAAAAGCAGACAAAACAAATTACTTCATCATAACTTTCCCAAACCCATTATCAGGTATCAAATGTTTCATGAGGAAGATATCCTAGTCATTTACACAATATCACTACGATATCGTACGTGTGAGGCATCTCATATCCGACTTTCTGCTATTTTTGATTTTTTCGACGTTCAACATCACGTTTGTGTGTAGCATAGCTAAGAAAAAAGAAATCATCCATATTTTGTACTTTGCTAAAAATAGTCAAATTGTACAATTTATTGCTTATATTCCGTTGCACGAGACCACGTTCTTGTTTGCCCGTATCCTTTTCCTGAGTTGTACATTACAAGCGGGAAGCTCTCAGAGAATATAAAAAGCAGACAAAACAAACTATTTGATGATAGCTTCCCACACCCATTATCAGGTATCAAATGTTTCATGAGGAAGATATCCTAGTCATTAACACAATATCACTACGATATCGTACGTGTGAGGCATCTCATATCCGACTTTCTGCTATTTTTGATTTTTTTCGACGTGCAACATCACGATTGTCTGTAGCATAGCTAAGAAAGAAGAAATCATCCATATTTTGTACTTTGCTAAAAATAGTCGAATTGTACAGTTTATTGCTTATATTCCGTTGCACGAGACCACGTTCTTGTTTGCCCGTATCCTTTTCCTGAGTTGTACATTAAAAGCGGGTAGCTCTCAGAGAATATAAAAAGCAGACAAAACAAACTACTTGATCATAGCTTTCCCACACCCATTATCAGGTATCAAATGTTTCATGAGGAAGATATCCTAGTCATTAACACAATATCACTACGATATCGTACGTGTGAGGCATCTCATTTCCGACTTTCTGCTATTTTTGATTTATTTCGACGATCAACGTCACGATTGTGTGTAGCATAGCTAAGAAAGAAGAAATCATCCATATTTTGTACTTTGCTAAAAATAGTCGAATTGTACAGTTTATTGCTTATATTCCGTTGCACGAGACCACGTTCTTGTTTGCCCGTATCCTTTTCCCGAGTTGTACATTACAAGCGGGAAGCTCTCAGAGAATATAAAAAGCAGACAAAACAAATTACTTCATCATAGCTTTCCCACACCCATTATCAGGTATAAAATGTTCATGAGGAAGATATCCTAGTCATTTAAACAATATCACTACGATATCGTACGTGTGAGGCATCTCATATCCGACTTTCTGCTATTTTTGGATTTTTTTCGACGTTCAACATCACGATTGTGTGTAGCATAGCTAAGAAAGAAGAAATCATCCATATTTTGTACTTTGCTAAAAACAGTCGAATTGTACAGTTTATTGCTTATATTCCGTTGCACGAGACCACGTTCTTGTTTGCCCGTATCCTTTTCCCGAGTTGTACATTACAAGCGGGAAGCTCTCAGAGAATATTAAAAAGCAGACAAAACAAACTATTTGATCATAGCTTTCCCACACCCATTATCAGGTATAAAATGTTTCATGAGGAAGATATCCTATTCAGTTATATAATTGACTATGATATCGTACGTGTGTAGAATCTCATATCCGACTTTCTGCTATTTTTGATTTTTTTCGACGTGCAACATCACGATTCTGTGTATCATATCTGAGAAAAAAGAAATCATCCATATTTTGTACTTTGCTAAAAATAGTCGAATTGTACAGTTTATTGCTTATATTCCGTTGCACGAGACCACGTTCTTGTTGCCCGTATCCTTTTCCTGAGTTGTACATTACAAGCGGGAAGCTCTCAGAGAATATAAAAAGCAGACAAAACAAATTACTTGATCATAGCTTTCCCACACTCATTATCAGGTATAAAATGTTCATGAGGAAGATATCCTAGTCATTTAAACAATATCACTACGATATCGTACGTGTGAGGCATCTCATATCCGACTTTCTGCTATTTTTGTTTTTTTCGACGTTCAACATCACGTTTGTGTGTAGCATAGCTAAGAAAAAAGAAATCATCCATATTTTGTACTTTGCTAAAAATAGGTCAAATTGTACAATTTATTGCTTATATTCCGTTGCACGAGACCACGTTCTTGTTTGCTCGTATCCTTTTCCCGAGTTGTACATTACAAGCGGGAAGCTCTCAGAGAATATAAAAAGCAGACAAAACAAATTACTTGATCATAGCTTTCCCACACCCATTATCAGGTATAAAATGTTCATGAGGAAGATATCCTAGTCATTTACACAATATCACTACGATATCGTACGTGTGAGGCATCTCATATCCGACTCTGCTATTTTTGATTTTTCTCCACGATCAACGTCACGATTCTGTGTATCATATCTGAGAAAAAAGAAATCATCCATATTTTGTACTTTGCTAAAAATAGTCGAATTGTACAATTTATTGCCTATATTCCGTTGCACGAGACCACGTTCTTGTTTGCCCGTATCCTTTTCCTGAGTTGTACATTACAAGCGGGAAGCTCTCAGAGAATATAAAAAGCAGACAAAACAAACTACTTGATCATAGCTTTCCCACACCCATTATCAGGTATAAAATGTTCATGAGGAAGATATCCTAGTCATTTAAACAATATCACTACGATATCGTACGTGTGAGGCATCTCATATCCGACTTTCTGCTATTTTTGGATTTTTTTCGACGTTCAACATCACGATTGTGTGTAGCATAGCTAAGAAAAAAGAAATCATCCATATTTTGTACTTTGCTAAAAACAGTCGAATTGTACAGTTTATTGCTTATATTCCGTTGCACGAGACCACGTTCTTGTTTGCCCGTATCCTTTTCCTGAGTTGTACATTACAAGCGGGAAGCTCTCAGAGAATATAAAAAGCAGACAAAACAAACTTCTTGATCATAGCTTTCCCACCCTCATTATCAGGTATAAAATGTTTCATGAGGAAGATATCCTAGTAATTAACACAATATCACTACGATATCGTACGTGTGAGGCATCTCATATCCGACTTTCTGCTATTTTTGTTTTTTTCGACGTTCAACATCACGTTTGTGTGTAGCATAGCTAAGAAAAAAGAAATCATCCATTATTTTGTACTTTGCTAAAAATAGTCGAATTGTACACTTTATTGCTTATATTCCGTTGCACGAGACCACGTTCTTGTTTGCCCGTATCCTTTTCCTGAGTTGTACATTAAAAGCGGGTAGCTCTCAGAGAATATAAAAAGCAGACAAAACAAACTACTTGATCATAGCTTTCCCACACCCATTATCAGGTATAAAATGTTTCATGAGGAAGATATCCTAGTCATTTACACAATATCACTACGATATCGTACGTGTGAGGCATCTCATATCCGACTTTCTGCTATTTTTGTTTTTTTCGACGTGCAACATCACGATTGTGTGTATCATAGCTAAGAAAAAAGAAATCATCCATATTTTGTACTTTGCTAAAAATAGTCGAATTGTACAGTTTATTGCTTATATTCCGTTGCACGAGACCACGTTCTTGTTTGCCCGTATCCTTTTCCTGAGTTGTACATTACAAGCAGGAAGCTCTCAGAGAATATAAAAAGCAGACAAAACAAACTACTTGATCATAGCTTTCCCACACCCATTATCAGGTATCAAATGTTTCATGAGGAAGATATCCTAGTCATTAACACAATATCACTACGATATCGTACGTGTGAGGCATCTCATATCCGACTTTCTGCTATTTTTGATTTTTTTCGACGTTCAACATCACGTTTGTGTGTAGCATAGCTAAGAAAGAAGAAATCATCCATATTTTGTACTTTGCTAAAAACAGTCGAATTGTACAATTTATTGCTTATATTCCGTTGCACAAGACCACGTTCTTGTTTGCTCGTATCATTTTCCCGAGTTGTACATTACAAGCGGGAAGGTTTTACAGAATATAAAAAGCAGACAAAACAAATTACTTCATCATAGCTTTCCCAAACCCATTATCAGGTATCAAATGTTTCATGAGGAAGATATCCTAGTCATTTACACAATATCACTACGATATCGTACGTGTGAGGCATCTCATATCCGACTTTCTGCTATTTTTGTTTTTTTCGACGTTCAACATCACGTTTGTGTGTAGCATAGCTAAGAAAAAGAAATCATCCATATTTTGTACTTTGCTAAAAATAGTCGAATTGTACAATTTATTGCTTATATTCCGTTGCACGAGACCACGTTCTTGTTTGCCCGTATCCTTTTCCCGAGTTGTACATTACAAGCGGGAAGGTTTTACAGAATATAAAAAGCAGACAAAACAAATTACTTCATCATAGCTTTCCCAAACCCATTATCAGGTATCAAATGTTTCATGAGGAAGATATCCTAGTCATTTACACAATATCACTACGATATCGTACGTGTGAGGCATCTCATATCCGACTTTCTGCTATTTTTGATTTTTTTCGACGTTAACATCACGTTTGTGTGTAGCATAGCTAAGAAAAAAGAAATCATCCATATTTTGTACTTTGCTAAAAATAGTCGAATTGTACAATTTATTGCTTATATTCCGTTGCACGAGACCACGTTCTTGTTTGCCCGTATCCTTTTCCCGAGTTGTACATTACAAGCGGGAAGCTCTCAGAGAATATAAAAAGCAGACAAAACAAATTACTTGATCATAGCTTTCCCACACCCATTATCAGGTATCAAATGTTTCATGAGGAAGATATCCTAGTCATTTACACAATATCACTACGATATCGTACGTGTGAGGCATCTCATATCCGACTTTCTGCTATTTTTGGATTTTTTTCGACGTTCAACATCACGTTTGTGTGTAGCATAGCTAAGAAAAAAGAAAGCATCCATATTTTGTACTTTGCTAAAAACAGTCGAATTGTACAATTTATTGCTTATATTCCGTTGCACAAGACCACGTTCTTGTTTGCTCGTATCATTTTCCCGAGTTGTACATTACAAGCGGGAAGCTCTCAGAGAATATAAAAAGCAGACAAAACAAATTACTTGATCATAGCTTTCCCACACCCATTATCAGGTATAAAATGTTTCATGAGGAAGATATCCTAGTCATTAACACAATATCACTACGATATCGTACGTGTGAGGCATCTCATATCCGACTTTCTGCTATTTTTGTTTTTTTCGACGTGCAACATCACGATTGTGTGTAGCATAGCTAAGAAAAAAGAAATCATCCATATTTTGTACTTTGCTAAAAATAGTCGAATTGTACAGTTTATTGCTTATATTCCGTTGCACGAGACCACGTTCTTGTTTGCCCGTATCCTTTTCCTGAGTTATACATTACAAGCGGGAAGCTCTCAGAGAATATAAAAAGCAGACAAAACAAACTACTTGATCATAGCTTTCCCACACTCATTATCAGATATAAAATGTTTCATGAGGAAGATATCCTAGTAATTAACACAATATCACTACGATATCGTACGTGTGAGGCATCTCATATCCGACTTTCTGCTATTTTTGATTTTTTTCGACGTGCAACATCACGAATGTGTGTAGCATAGCTAAGAAAGAAGAAATCATCCATATTTTGTACTTTGCTAAAAATAGTCGAATTGTACAGTTTATTGCTTATATTCCGTTGCACGAGACCACGTTCTTGTTTGCCCGTATCCTTTTCCCGAGTTGTACATTACAAGCGGGAAGGTTTTACAGAATATAAAAAGCAGACAAAACAAATTACTTCATCATAGCTTTCCCACACTCATTATCAGGTATAAAATGTTTCTTGAGGAAGATATCCTAGTAATTAACACAATATCACTACGATATCGTACGTGTGAGGCATCTCATATCCGACTTTCTGCTATTTTTGATTTTTTTCGACGTTCAACATCACGTTTGTGTGTAGCATAGCTAAGAAAAAAGAAATCATCCATATTTTGTACTTTGCTAAAAACAGTCGAATTGTACAATTTATTGCTTATATTCCGTTGCACAAGACCACGTTCTTGTTTGCTCGTATCCTTTTCCCGAGTTGTACATTACAAGCGGGAAGCTCTCAGAGAATATAAAAAGCAGACAAAACAAATTACTTGATCATAGCTTTCCCACACCCATTATCAGGTATAAAATGTTTCATGAGGAAGATATCCTAGTCATTAACACAATATCACTACGATATCGTACGTGTGAGGCATCTCATATCCGACTTTCTGCTATTTTTGATTTTTTTCGACGTTCAACATCACGTTTGTGTGTAGCATAGCTAAGAAAGAAGAAATCATCCATATTTTGTACTTTGCTAAAAATAGTCGAATTGTACAATTTATTGCTTATATTCCGTTGCACGAGACCACGTTCTTGTTTGCCCGTATCCTTTTCCTGAGTTATACATTACAAGCGGGAAGCTCTCAGAGAATATAAAAAGCAGACAAAACAAACTACTTGATCATAGCTTTCCCACACTCATTATCAGGTATAAAATGTTTCATGAGGAAGATATCCTAGTCATTAACACAATATCACTACGATATCGTACGTGTGAGGCATCTCATATCCGACTTTCTGCTATTTTTGATTTTTTCGACGTGCAACATCACGATTGTGTGTAGCATAGCTAAGAAAGAAGAAATTATCCATATTTTGTACTTTGCTAAAAATAGTCGAATTGTACAGTTTATTGCTTATATTCCGTTGCACGAGACCACGTTCTTGTTTGCCCGTATCCTTTTCCCGAGTTGTACATTACAAGCGGGAAGGTTTTACAGAATATAAAAAGCAGACAAAACAAATTACTTCATCATAGCTTTCCCACACTCATTATCAGGTATAAAATGTTTCATGAGGAAGATATCCTAGTAATTAACACAATATCACTACGATATCGTACGTGTGAGGCATCTCATATCCGACTTTCTGCTATTTTTGATTTTTTTCGACGTTCAACATCACGTTTGTGTGTAGCATAGCTAAGAAAAAAGAAATCATCCATATTTTGTACTTTGCTAAAAACAGTCGAATTGTACAATTTATTGCTTATATTCCGTTGCACAAGACCATGTTCTTGTTTGCTCGTATCCTTTTCCCGAGTTGTACATTACAAGCGGGAAGCTCTCAGAGAATATAAAAAGCAGACAAAACAAATTACTTGATCATAGCTTTCCCACACCCATTATCAGGTATAAAATGTTTCATGAGGAAGATATCCTAGTCATTAACACAATATCACTACGATATCGTACGTGTGAGGCATCTCATATCCGACTTTCTGCTATTTTTGATTTTTTTCGACGTGCAACATCACGATTGTGTGTAGCATAGCTAAGAAAGAAGAAATTATCCATATTTTGTACTTTGCTAAAAACAGTCGAATTGTACAATTTATTGCTTATATTCCGTTGCACAAGACCACGTTCTTGTTTGCTCGTATCCTTTTCCCGAGTTGTACATTACAAGCGGGAAGCTCTCAGAGAATATAAAAAGCAGACAAAACAAACTACTTGATCATAGCTTTCCCACACCCATTATCAGGTATAAAATGTTCATGAGGAAGATATCCTAGTCATTTACACCATATCACTACGATATCGTACGTGTGAGGCATCTCATATCCGACTTTCTGCTATTTTTGATTTTTTCGACGTGCAACATCACGATTGTGTGTAGCATAACTGAGAAAAAAGAAATCATCCATATTTTGTACTTTGCTAAAAATAGTCGAATTGTACAATTTATTGCTTATATTTCGTTGCACGAGACCACGTTCTTGTTTGCCCGTATCCTTTTCCTGAGTTGTACATTACAAGCGGGAAGCTCTCAGAGAATATAAAAAGCAGACAAAACAAACTACTTGATCATAGCTTTCCCACACCCATTATCAGGTATAAAATGTTTCATGAGGAAGATATCCTAGTCATTAACACAATATCACTACGATATCGTACGTGTGAGGCATCTCATATCCGACTTTCTGCTATTTTTGTTTTTTTCGACGTGCAACATCACGATTGTGTGTATCATAGCTAAGAAAAAAGAAATCATCCATATTTTGTACTTTGCTAAAAATAGTCGAATTGTACACTTTATTGCTTATATTCCGTTGCACGAGACCACGTTCTTGTTTGCCCGTATCCTTTTCCTGAGTTGTACATTACAAGCGGGAAGCTCTCAGAGAATATAAAAAGCAGACAAAACAAACTACTTGATCATAGCTTTCCCACACCCATTATCAGGTATAAAATGTTCATGAGGAAGATATCCTAGTCATTTAAACAATATCACTACGATATCGTACGTGTGAGGCATCTCATATCCGACTTTCTGCTATTTTTGATTTTTTCGACGTCAACATCACGTTGTGTGTAGCATAACTAAGAAAGAAGAAATCATCCATATTTTGTACTTTGCTAAAAATAGTCGAATTGTACAGTTTATTGGTTATATTCCGTTGCACGAGACCACGTTCTTGTTTGCCCGTATCCTTTTCCTGAGTTGTACATTACAAGCGGGAAGCTCTCAGAGAATATAAAAAGCAGACAAAACAAACTACTTGATCATAGCTTTCCCACACCCATTATCAAGTATAATATGTTTCATGAGGAAGATATCATAGTCATTAACACAATATCACTACGATATCGTACGTGTGAGGCATCTCATATCCGACTTTCTGCTATTTTTGATTTTTTTCGACGTGCAACATCACGATTGTGTGTAGCATAGCTAAGAAAGAAGAAATCATCCATATTTTGTACTTTGCTAAAAATAGTCGAATTGTACACTTTATTGCTTATATTCCGTTGCACGAGACCACGTTCTTGTTGGCTCGTATCTTTTTCCTGAGTTGTACATTACAAGCGGGAAGCTTCAGAGAATATAAAAAGCAGACAAAACAAACTACTTGATCATAGCTTTCCCACACCCATTATCAAGTATAATATGTTTCATGAGGAAGATATCCTATACAATCACAGAATATCACTATGATATCGTACGTGTGAGGCATCTCATATCCGACTTTCTGCTATTTTTTTTTTCGACGTTCAACGTCACGATTGTGTGTAGCATAGCTAAGAAAGAAGAAATCATCCATATTTTGTACTTTGCTAAAAATAGTCGAATTGTACACTTTATTGCTTATATTCCGTTGCACGAGACCACGTTCTTGTTTGCCCGTATTCTTTTCCCGAGTTGTACATACAAGCGGGAAGCTCTCAGAGAATATAAAAAGCAGACAAAACAAATTACTTGATCATAGCTTTCCCACACCCATTATCAGTAACAAAATGTTTCATGAGGAAGATATCCTATTCAGTTATATAATTAACTACGATATCGTACGTGTGAGGCATCTCATATCCGACTTTCTGCTATTTTCGATTTTTTTCGACGTGCAACATCACGATTGTGTGTAGCATAGCTAAGAAAGAAGAAATCATCCATATTTTGTACTTTGCTAAAAATAGTCGAATTGTACAGTTTATCGCTTATATTCCGTTGCACGAGACCACGTTCTTGTTTGCCCGTATCCTTTTCCTGAGTTGTACATTACAAGCGGGAAGCTCTCAGCGAATATAAAAAGCAGACAAAACAAACTACTTGATCATAGCTTTCCCACACCCATTATCAGGTATAAAATGTTTCATGAGGAAGATATCCTAGTCATTAACACAATATCACTACGATATCGTACGTGTGAGGCATCTCATATCCGACTTTCTGCTATTTTTGTTTTTTTCGACGTGCAAAATCACGATTGTGTGTAGCATAGCTAAGAAAGAAGAAATCATCCATATTTTGTACTTTGCTAAAAATAGTCGAATTGTACAGTTTATTGCTTATATTCCGTTGCACGAGACCACGTTCTTGTTTGCCCGTATCCTTTTCCTGAGTTGTACATTACAAGCAGGAAGCTCTCAGAGAATATAAAAAGCAGACAAAACAAACTACTTGATCATAGCTTTCCCACACCATTATCAGGTATAAAATGTTTCATGAGGAAGATATCCTAGTAATTAACACAATATCACTACGATATCGTACGTGTGAGGCATCTCATATCCGACTTTCTGCTATTTTTGATTTTTTTCGACGTTCAACATCACGTTTGTGTGTAGCATAGCTAAGAAAAAAGAAATCATCCATATTTTGTACTTTGCTAAAAACAGTCGAATTGTACAATTTATTGCTTATATTCCGTTGCACAAGACCACGTTCTTGTTTGCTCGTATCCTTTTCCCGAGTTGTACATTACAAGCGGGAAGCTCTCAGAGAATATAAAAAGCAGACAAAACAAAATACTTGATCATAGCTTTCCCACACCCATTATCAGGTATCAAATGTTTCATGAGGAAGATATCCTAGTCATTTACACAATATCACTACGATATCGTACGTGTGAGGCATCTCATATCCGACTTTCTGCTATTTTTGGATTTTTTTCGACGTTCAACATCACGTTTGTGTGTAGCATAGCTAAGAAAAAAGAAATCATCCATATTTTGTACTTTGCTAAAAATAGTCGATTTATACAGTTTATTGCTTATATTCCGTTGCACGAGACCACGTTCTTGTTTGCCCGTATCCTTTTCCCGAGTTGTACATTACAAGCAGGAAGCTCTCAGAGAATATAAAAAGCAGACAAAACAAACTACTTGATCATAGCTTTCCCACACCCATTATCAGGTATCAAATGTTTCATGAGGAAGATATCCTAGTCATTTACACAATATCACTACGATATCGTACGTGTGAGGCATCTCATATCCGACTCTCTGCTATTTTTGATTTTTTTCGACGTTCAACATCACGTTTGTGTGTAGCATAGCTAAGAAAAAAGAAATCATCCATATTTTGTACTTTGCTAAAAACAGTCGAATTGTACAATTTATTGCTTATATTCCGTTGCACGCGACCACGTTCTTGTTTGCCCGTATTCTTTTCCCGAGTTGTACATTACAAGCGGGAAGCTCTCAGAGAATATAAAAAGCAGACAAAACAAATTACTTCATCATAGCTTTCCCACACCCATTATCAGTAACAAAATGTTTCATGAGGAAGATATCCTATTCAGTTATATCATTGACTATGATATCGTACGTGTGTAGAATCTCATATCCGACTTTCTGCTATTTTTGATTTTTTTCGACGTGCAACATCACGATTGTGTGTAGCATAGCTAAGAAAGAAGAAATCATCCATATTTTGTACTTTGCTAAAAATAGTCGAATTGTACAGTTTATTGCTTATATTCCGTTGCACGAGACCACGTTCTTGTTTGCCCGTATCCTTTTCCTGAGTTGTACATTACAAGCAGGAAGCTCTCAGAGAATATAAAAAGCAGACAAAACAAACTACTTGATCATAGCTTTCCCACACCCATTATCAGGTATAAAATGTTCATGAGGAAGATATCCTAGTCATTTAAACAATATCACTACGATATCGTACGTGTGAGGCATCTCATATCCGACTTTCTGCTATTTTTGGATTTTTTCGACGTTCAACATCACGATTGTGTGTAGCATAGCTAAGAAAAAAGAAATCATCCATTTTTTGTACTTTGCTAAAAATAGTCGAATTGTACAATTTATTGCTTATATTTCGTTGCACGAGACCACGTTCTTGTTTGCCCGTATCCTTTTCCCGAGTTGTACATTACAAGCGGGAAGCTCTCAGAGAATCTAAAAAGCAGACAAAACAAACTATTTGATGATAGCTTCCCACACCCATTATCAGGTATCAAATGTTTCATGAGGAAGATATCCTAGTCATTTACACAATATCACTACGATATCGTACGTGTGAGGCATCTCATATCCGACTTTCTGCTATTTTTGATTTTTTTTCGACGTTCAACATCACGTTTGTGTGTAGCATAGCTAAGAAAAAAGAAATCATCCATATTTTGTACTTTGCTAAAAACAGTCGAATTGTACAATTTATTGCTTATATTCCGTTGCACGCGACCACGTTCTTGTTTGCCCGTATTCTTTTCCCGAGTTGTACATTACAAGCGGGAAGCTCTCAGAGAATATAAAAAGCAGACAAAACAAATTACTTCATCATAGCTTTCCCACACCCATTATCAGTAACAAAATGTTTCATGAGGAAGATATCCTATTCAGTTATATCATTGACTATGATATCGTACGTGTGAGGCATCTCATATCCGACTTTCTGCTATTTTTGATTTTTTTCGACGTGCAACATCACGATTGTGTGTAGCATAGCTAAGAAAGAAGAAATCATCCATATTTTGTACTTTGCTAAAAATAGTCAAATTGTACAATTTATTGCTTATATTCCGTTGCACGAGACCACGTTCTTGTTTGCCCGTATCCTTTTCCTGAGTTGTACATTACAAGCAGGAAGCTCTCAGAGAATATAAAAAGCAGACAAAACAAATTACTTGATCATAGCTTTCCCACACCCATTATCAGGTATCAAATGTTTCATGAGGAAGATATCCTAGTCATTTAAACAATATCACTACGATATCGTACGTGTGAGGCATCTCATATCCGACTTTCTGCTATTTTTGATTTTTTTCGACGTTCAACATCACGTTTGTGTGTAGCATAGCTAAGAAAGAAATCATCCATATTTTGTACTTTGCTAAAAACAGTCGAATTGTACAATTTATTGCTTATATTCCGTTGCACGCGACCACGTTCTTGTTTGCCCGTATTCTTTTCCCGAGTTGTACATTACAAGCGGGAAGCTCTCAGAGAATATAAAAAGCAGACAAAACAAATTACTTCATCATAGCTTTCCCACACCCATTATCAGTAACAAAATGTTTCATGAGGAAGATATCCTATTCAGTTATATCATTGACTATGATATCGTACGTGTGTAGAATCTCATATCCGACTTTCTGCTATTTTTGATTTTTTTCGACGTGCAACATCACGATTGTGTGTAGCATAGCTAAGAAAGAAGAAATCATCCATATTTTGTACTTTGCTAAAAACAGTCGAATTGTACAGTTTATTGCTTATATTCCGTTGCACGAGACCACGTTCTTGTTTGCTCGTATCCTTTTCCCGAGTTGTACATTACAAGCGGGAAGCTCTCAGAGAATCTAAAAAGCAGACAAAACAAATTACTTGATCATAGCTTCCCACACCCATTATCAGGTATCAAATGTTTCATGAGGAAGATATCCTAGTCATTTACACAATATCACTACGATATCGTACGTGTGAGGCATCTCATATCCGACTTTCTGCTATTTTTGGATTTTTTCGACGTTCAACATCACGATTGTGTGTAGCATAGCTAAGAAAGAAGAAATCATCCATATTTTGTACTTTGCTAAAAATAGTCGAATTGTACAGTTTATTGCTTATATTCCGTTGCACGAGACCACGTTCTTGTTTGCCCGTATCCTTTTCCTGAGTTGTACATTACAAGCGGGAAGCTCTCAGAGAATATAAAAAGCAGACAAAACAAACTACTTGATCATAGCTTTCCCACACCCATTATCAGGTATAAAATGTTTCATGAGGAAGATATCCTAGTCATTAACACAATATCACTACGATATCGTACGTGTGAGGCATCTCATATCCGACTTTCTGCTATTTTTGATTTTTTTCGACGTGCAACATCACGATTGTGTGTAGCATAGCTAAGAAAGAAGAAATCATCCATATTTTGTACTTTGCTAAAAATAGTCGAATTGTACAGTTTATTGCTTATATTCCGTTGCACGAGACCACGTTCTTGTTTGCCCGTATCCTTTTCCTGAGTTGTACATTACAAGCGGGAAGCTCTCAGCGAATATAAAAAGCAGACAAAACAAACTACTTGATCATAGCTTTCCCACACCCATTATCAGGTATAAAATGTTTCATGAGGAAGATATCCTAGTCATTAACACAATATCACTACGATATCGTACGTGTGAGGCATCTCATATCCGACTTTCTGCTATTTTTGATTTTTTTCGACGTGCAACATCACGATTGTGTGTAGCATAGCTAAGAAAGAAGAAATCATCCATATTTTGTACTTTGCTAAAAATAGTCGAATTGTACAGTTTATTGCTTATATTCCGTTGCACGAGACCACGTTCTTGTTTGCCCGTATCCTTTTCCTGAGTTGTACATTACAAGCGGGAAGCTCTCAGAGAATATAAAAAGCAGACAAAACAAACTACTTGATCATAGCTTTCCCACACCCATTATCAGGTATAAAATGTTTCATGAGGAAGATATCCTAGTAATTAACACAATATCACTACGATATCGTACGTGTGAGGCATCTCATATCCGACTTTCTGCTATTTTTGATTTTTTTCGACGTTCAACATCACGTTTGTGTGTAGCATAGCTAAGAAAAAAGAAATCATCCATATTTTGTACTTTGCTAAAAACAGTCGAATTGTACAATTTATTGCTTATATTCCGTTGCACAAGACCACGTTCTTGTTTGCTCGTATCCTTTTCCCGAGTTGTACATTACAAGCGGGAAGCTCTCAGAGAATATAAAAAGCAGACAAAACAAATTACTTGATCATAGCTTTCCCACACCCATTATCAGGTATCAAATGTTTCATGAGGAAGATATCCTAGTCATTTACACAATATCACTACGATATCGTACGTGTGAGGCATCTCATATCCGACTTTCTGCTATTTTTGGATTTTTTCGACGTTCAACATCACGTTTGTGTGTAGCATAGCTAAGAAAAAAGAAATCATCCATATTTTGTACTTTGCTAAAAATAGTCGATTTATACAGTTTATTGCTTATATTCCGTTGCACGAGACCACGTTCTTGTTTGCCCGTATCCTTTTCCCGAGTTGTACATTACAAGCGGAAGCTCTCAGAGAATATAAAAAGCAGACAAAACAAACTACTTGATCATAGCTTTCCCACACCCATTATCAGGTATCAAATGTTCATGAGGAAGATATCCTAGTCATTTACACAATATCACTACGATATCGTACGTGTGAGGCATCTCATATCCGACTCTCTGCTATTTTTGATTTTTTTCGACGTTCAACATCACGTTTGTGTGTAGCATAGCTAAGAAAAAAGAAATCATCCATATTTTGTACTTTGCTAAAAACAGTCGAATTGTACAATTTATTGCTTATATTCCGTTGCACGCGACCACGTTCTTGTTTGCCCGTATTCTTTTCCCGAGTTGTACATTACAAGCGGGAAGCTCTCAGAGAATATAAAAAGCAGACAAAACAAATTACTTCATCATAGCTTTCCCACACCCATTATCAGTAACAAAATGTTTCATGAGGAAGATATCCTATTCAGTTATATCATTGACTATGATATCGTACGTGTGTAGAATCTCATATCCGACTTTCTGCTATTTTTGATTTTTTTCGACGTGCAACATCACGATTGTGTGTAGCATAGCTAAGAAAGAAGAAATCATCCATATTTTGTACTTTGCTAAAAATAGTCGAATTGTACAGTTTATTGCTTATATTCCGTTGCACGAGACCACGTTCTTGTTTGCCCGTATCCTTTTCCTGAGTTGTACATTACAAGCGGGAAGCTCTCAGAGAATATAAAAAGCAGACAAAACAAACTACTTGATCATAGCTTTCCCACACCCATTATCAGGTATCAAATGTTTCATGAGGAAGATATCCTAGTCATTTAAACAATATCACTACGATATCGTACGTGTGAGGCATCTCATATCCGACTTTCTGCTATTTTTGGATTTTTTCGACGTTCAACATCACGATTGTGTGTAGCATAGCTAAGAAAAAAGAAATCATCCATATTTTGTACTTTGCTAAAAACAGTCGAATTGTACAATTTATTGCTTATATTCCGTTGCACGAGACCACGTTCTTGTTTGCCCGTATCCTTTTCCCGAGTTGTACATTACAAGCGGGAAGCTCTCAGAGAATCTAAAAAGCAGACAAAAAAAACTATTTGATGATAGCTTCCCACACCCATTATCAGGTATCAAATGTTTCATGAGGAAGATATCCTAGTCATTAACACAATATCACTACGATATCGTACGTGTGAGGCATCTCATATCCGACTTTCTGCTATTTTTGGATTTTTTCGACGTTCAACATCACGTTTGTGTGTAGCATAGCTAAGAAAAAAGAAATCATCCATATTTTGTACTTTGCTAAAAACAGTCGAATTGTACAATTTATTGCTTATATTCCGTTGCACGCGACCACGTTCTTGTTTGCCCGTATTCTTTTCCCGAGTTGTACATTACAAGCGGGAAGCTCTCAGAGAATATAAAAAGCAGACAAAACAAATTACTTCATCATAGCTTTCCCACACCCATTATCAGTAACAAAATGTTTCATGAGGAAGATATCCTATTCAGTTATATCATTGACTATGATATCGTACGTGTGAGGCATCTCATATCCGACTTTCTGCTATTTTTGATTTTTTTCGACGTGCAACATCACGATTGTGTGTAGCATAGCTAAGAAAGAAGAAATCATCCATATTTTGTACTTTGCTAAAAATAGTCGAATTGTACAGTTTATTGCTTATATTCCGTTGCACGAGACCACGTTCTTGTTTGCCCGTATCCTTTTCCTGAGTTGTACATTACAAGCAGGAAGCTCTCAGAGAATATAAAAAGCAGACAAAACAAACTACTTGATCATAGCTTTCCCACACCCATTATCAGGTATCAAATGTTTCATGAGGAAGATATCCTAGTCATTTACACAATATCACTACGATATCGTACGTGTGAGGCATCTCATATCCGACTTTCTGCTATTTTTGGATTTTTTCGACGTTCAACATCACGTTTGTGTGTAGCATAGCTAAGAAAAAAGAAATCATCCATATTTTGTACTTTGCTAAAAACAGTCGAATTGTACAATTTATTGCTTATATTCCGTTGCACGCGACCACGTTCTTGTTTGCCCGTATTCTTTTCCCGAGTTGTACATTACAAGCGGGAAGCTCTCAGAGAATATAAAAAGCAGACAAAACAAATTACTTGATCATAGCTTTCCCACACCCATTATCAGTAACAAAATGTTTCATGAGGAAGATATCCTATTCAGTTATATCATTGACTATGATATCGTACGTGTGTAGAATCTCATATCCGACTTTCTGCTATTTTTGATTTTTTTCGACGTGCAACATCACGATTGTGTGTAGCATAGCTAAGAAAGAAGAAATCATCCATATTTTGTACTTTGCTAAAAATAGTCGAATTGTACAGTTTATTGCTTATATTCCGTTGCACGAGACCACGTTCTTGTTTGCCCGTATCCTTTTCCTGAGTTGTACATTACAAGCAGGAAGCTCTCAGAGAATATAAAAAGCAGACAAAACAAACTACTTGATCATAGCTTTCCCACACCCATTATCAGGTATCAAATGTTTCATGAGGAAGATATCCTAGTCATTTAAACAATATCACTACGATATCGTACGTGTGAGGCATCTCATATCCGACTTTCTGCTATTTTTGGATTTTTTCGACGTTCAACATCACGATTGTGTGTAGCATAGCTAAGAAAGAAGAAATCATCCATATTTTGTACTTTGCTAAAAATAGTCGAATTGTACAGTTTATTGCTTATATTCCGTTGCACGAGACCACGTTCTTGTTTGCCCGTATCCTTTTCCTGAGTTGTACATTACAAGCAGGAAGCTCTCAGAGAATATAAAAAGCAGACAAAACAAACTACTTGATCATAGCTTTCCCACACCCATTATCAGGTATCAAATGTTTCATGAGGAAGATATCCTAGTCATTTAAACAATATCACTACGATATCGTACGTGTGAGGCATCTCATATCCGACTTTCTGCTATTTTTGGATTTTTTCGACGTTCAACATCACGTTTGTGTGTAGCATAGCTAAGAAAAAAGAAATCATCCATATTTTGTACTTTGCTAAAAACAGTCGAATTGTACAATTTATTGCTTATATTCCGTTGCACGCGACCACGTTCTTGTTTGCCCGTATTCTTTTCCCGAGTTGTACATTACAAGCGGGAAGCTCTCAGAGAATATAAAAAGCAGACAAAACAAATTACTTCATCATAGCTTTCCCACACCCATTATCAGTAACAAAATGTTTCATGAGGAAGATATCCTATTCAGTTATATCATTGACTATGATATCGTACGTGTGTAGAATCTCATATCCGACTTTCTGCTATTTTTGATTTTTTTCGACGTGCAACATCACGATTGTGTGTAGCATAGCTAAGAAAGAAGAAATCATCCATATTTTGTACTTTGCTAAAAATAGTCGAATTGTACAGTTTATTGCTTATATTCCGTTGCACGAGACCACGTTCTTGTTTGCCCGTATCCTTTTCCTGAGTTGTACATTACAAGCAGGAAGCTCTCAGAGAATATAAAAAGCAGACAAAACAAACTACTTGATCATAGCTTTCCCACACCCATTATCAGGTATCAAATGTTCATGAGGAAGATATCCTGGTCATTTACACAATATCACTACGATATCGTACGTGTGAGGCATCTCATATCCGACTCTCTGCTATTTTTGATTTTTTTCGACGTTCAACATCACGTTTGTGTGTAGCATAGCTAAGAAAAAAGAAATCATCCATATTTTGTACTTTGCTAAAAACAGTCGAATTGTACAATTTATTGCTTATATTCCGTTGCACGCGACCACGTTCTTGTTTGCCCGTATTCTTTTCCCGAGTTGTACATTACAAGCGGGAAGCTCTCAGAGAATATAAAAAGCAGACAAAACAAATTACTTCATCATAGCTTTCCCACACCCATTATCAGTAACAAAATGTTTCATGAGGAAGATATCCTATTCAGTTATATCATTGACTATGATATCGTACGTGTGTAGAATCTCATATCCGACTTTCTGCTATTTTTGATTTTTTTCGACGTGCAACATCACGAATGTGTGTAGCATAGCTAAGAAAGAAGAAATCATCCATATTTTGTACTTTGCTAAAAATAGTCGAATTGTACAGTTTATTGCTTATATTCCGTTGCACGAGACCACGTTCTTGTTTGCCCGTATCCTTTTCCCGAGTTGTACATTACAAGCGGGAAGCTCTCAGAGAATCTAAAAAGCAGACAAAACAAACTATTTGATGATAGCTTCCCACACCCATTATCAGGTATCAAATGTTTCATGAGGCAGATATCCTAGTCATTAACACAATATCACTACGATATCGTACGTGTGAGGCATCTCATATCCGACTTTCTGCTATTTTTGGATTTTTTCGACGTTCAACATCACGATTGTGTGTATCATAGCTAAGAAAAAAGAAATCATCCATATTTTGTACTTTGCTAAAAATAGTCGAATTGTACAATTTATTGCTTATATTCCGTTGCACGAGACCACGTTCTTGTTTGCCCGTATTCTTTTCCCGAGTTGTACATTACAAGCGGGAAGCTCTCAGAGAATATAAAAAGCAGACAAAACAAATTACTTCATCATAACTTTCCCACACCCATTATCAGTAACAAAATGTTTCATGAGGAAGATATCCTATTCAGTTATATAATTAACTACGATATCGTACGTGTGTAGAATCTCATATCCGACTTTCTGCTATTTTTGATTTTTTTCGACGTGCAACATCACGATTGTGTGTAGCATAACTAAGAAAGAAGAAATCATCCATATTTTGTACTTTGCTAAAAATAGTCGAATTGTACAGTTTATTGCTTATATTCCGTTGCACGAGACCACGTTCTTGTTTGCCCGTATCCTTTTCCCGAGTTGTACATTACAAGCGGGAAGGTTTTACAGAATATAAAAAGCAGACAAAACAAATTACTTCATCATAGCTTTCCCAAACCCATTATCAGGTATCAAATGTTTCATGAGGAAGATATCCTAGTCATTTACACAATATCACCACGATATCGTACGTGTGAGGCATCTCATATCCGACTTTCTGCTATTTTTGATTTTTTTTCGACGTTCAACATCACGTTTGTGTGTAGCATAGCTAAGAAAAAAGAAATCATCCATATTTTGTACTTTGCTAAAAACAGTCGAATTGTACAATTTATTGCTTATATTCCGTTGCACGAGACCACGTTCTTGTTTGCCCGTATCCTTTTCCCGAGTTGTACATTACAAGCGGGAAGCTCTCAGAGAATATTAAAAGCATACAAAACAAAATACTTGATCATAGCTTACCCACACCCATTATCAGGTGTGAAATGTTTCATGAGGAAGATATCCTAGTCATTGACACAATATCACTACGATATCGTACGTGTGAGGCATCTCATATCCGACTTTCTGCTATTTTTGATTTTTTTCGACGTTCAACATCACGTTTGTGTGTAGCATAGCTAAGAAAAAAGAAATCATCCATATTTTGTACTTTGCTAAAAACAGTCGAATTGTACAATTTATTGCTTATATTCCGTTGCACGAGACCACGTTCTTGTTTGCCCGTATCCTTTTCCCGAGTTGTACATTACAAGCGGGAAGGTTTTACAGAATATAAAAAGCAGACAAAACAAATTACTTCATCATAGCTTTCCCAAACCCATTATCAGGTATCAAATGTTTCATGAGGAAGATATCCTAGTCATTTACACAATATCACCACGATATCGTACGTGTGAGGCATCTCATATCCGACTTTCTGCTATTTTTGATTTTTTTCGACGTTCAACATCACGTTTGTGTGTAGCATAGCTAAGAAAAAAGAAATCATCCATATTTTGTACTTTGCTAAAAACAGTCGAATTGTACAATTTATTGCTTATATTCCGTTGCACGAGACCACGTTCTTGTTTGCCCGTATCCTTTTCCCGAGTTGTACATTACAAGCGGGAAGCTCTCAGAGAATATTAAAAGCATACAAAACAAAATACTTGATCATAGCTTACCCACACCCATTATCAGGTGTGAAATGTTTCATGAGGAAGATATCCTAGTCATTGACACAATATCACTACGATATCGTACGTGTGAGGCATCTCATATCCGACTTTCTGCTATTTTTGATTTTTTTTCGACGTTCAACATCACGTTTGTGTGTAGCATAGCTAAGAAAAAAGAAATCATCCATATTTTGTACTTTGCTAAAAACAGTCGAATTGTACAATTTATTGCTTATATTCCGTTGCACGAGACCACGTTCTTGTTTGCCCGTATCCTTTTCCCGAGTTGTACATTACAAGCAGGAAGCTCTCAGAGAATATAAAAAGCAGACAAAACAAACTACTTGATCATAGCTTTCCCACACCCATTATCAGGTATAATATGTTTCATGAGGAAGATATCCTATTCAGTTATATAATTTACTACGATTTCGTACGTGTGTAGAATCTCATATCCGACTTTCTGCTATTTTTGATTTTTTTCGACGTGCAACATCACGATTGTGTGTAGCATAGCTAAGAAAAAAGAAATCATCCATATTTTGTACTTTGCTAAAAACAGTCGAATTGTACAATTTATTGCTTATATTCCGTTGCACGAGACCACGTTCTTGTTTGCCCGTATCCTTTTCCCGAGTTGTACATTACAAGCAGGAAGCTCTCAGAGAATATA
Source organism: Albugo candida (assembly GCA_905220665.1). Lineage (NCBI taxonomy): Eukaryota > Oomycota > Peronosporomycetes > Albuginales > Albuginaceae > Albugo > Albugo candida. Next base: position 6,009 of record CAJNAR010000087.1, on the reverse strand, counting down.
AAAAGCAGACAAAACAAACTACTTGATCATAGCTTTCCCACACCCATTATCAGGTATAATATGTTTCATGAGGAAGATATCATAGTCATTAACACAACATCACTACGATATCGTACGTGTGAGGCATCTCATATCCGACTTTCTGCTATTTTTGATTTTTTCGACGTGCAACATCACGATTGTGTGTAGCATAGCTAAGAAAGAAGAAATCATCCATATTTTGTACTTTGCTAAAAATAGTCGAATTGTACAGTTTATTGCTTATATTCCGTTGCACGAGACCATGTTCTTGTTTGCCCGTATCCTTTTCCTGAGTTGTACATTACAAGCGGGAAGCTCTCAGAGAATATAAAAAGCAGACAAAACAAACTACTTGATCATAGCTTTCCCACACTCATTATCAGGTATAAAATGTTTCATGAGGAAGATATCCTAGTAATTAACACAATATCACTACGATATCGTACGTGTGAGGCATCTCATATCCGACTTTCTGCTATTTTTGTTTTTTTCGACGTGCAACATCACGATTGTGTGTAGCATAGCTAAGAAAGAAGAAATCATCCATATTTTGTACTTTGCTAAAAATAGTCGAATTGTACAGTTTATTGCTTATATTCCGTTGCACGAGACCACGTTCTTGTTTGCCCGTATCCTTTTCCCGAGTTGTACATTACAAGCGGGAAGGTTTTACAGAATATAAAAAGCAGACAAAACAAATTACTTCATCATAGCTTTCCCAAACCCATTATCAGGTATCAAATGTTTCATGAGGAAGATATCCTAGTCATTTACACAATATCACTACGATATCGTACGTGTGAGGCATCTCATATCCGACTTTCTGCTATTTTTGATTTTTTTCGACGTTCAACATCACGTTTGTGTGTAGCATAGCTAAGAAAAAAGAAATCATCCATATTTTGTACTTTGCTAAAAACAGTCGAATTGTACAATTTATTGCTTATATTCCGTTGCACGAGACCACGTTCTTGTTTGCCCGTATCCTTTTCCCGAGTTGTACATTACAAGCGGGAAGCTCTCAGAGAATATTAAAAGCAGACAAAACAAAATACTTGATCATAGCTTACCCACACCCATTATCAGGTGTGAAATGTTTCATGAGGAAGATATCCTAGTCATTGACACAATATCACTACGATATCGTACGTGTGAGGCATCTCATATCCGACTTTCTGCTATTTTTGGATTTTTTCGACGTTCAACATCACGATTGTGTGTATCATAGCTAAGAAAAAAGAAATCATCCATATTTTGTACTTTGCTAAAAATAGTCGAATTGTACAATTTATTGGTTATATTCCGTTGCACGAGACCACGTTCTTGTTTGCCCGTATCCTTTTCCTGAGTTGTACATTACAAGCGGGAAGCTCTCAGAGAATATAAAAAGCAGACAAAACAAATTACTTCATCATAACTTTCCCACACCCATTATCAGTAACAAAATGTTTCATGAGGAAGATATCCTATTCAGTTATATAATTAACTACGATATCGTACGTGTGTAGAATCTCATATCCGACTTTCTGCTATTTTTGTTTTTTTCGACGTTCAACATCACGATTGTGTGTAGCATAGCTAAGAAAAAAGAAATCATCCATATTTTGTACTTTGCTAAAAATAGTCGAATTGTACAATTTATTGCTTATATTCGTTGCACGAGACCACGTTCTTGTTTGCCCGTATCCTTTTCCCGAGTTGTACATTACAAGCGGGAAGCTCTCAGAGAATCTAAAAAGCAGACAAAACAAACTATTTGATGATAGCTTCCCACACCAATTATCAGGTATCAAATGTTTCATGAGGAAGATATCCTAGTCATTAACACAATATCACTACGATATCGTACGTGTGAGGCATCTCATATCCGACTTTCTGCTATTTTTGATTTTTTTCGACGTGCAACATCACGATTGTGTGTAGCATAGCTAAGAAAGAAGAAATCATCCATATTTTGTACTTTGCTAAAAATAGTCGAATTGTACAGTTTATTGCTTATATTCCGTTGCACGAGACCACGTTCTTGTTTGCCCGTATCCTTTTCCTGAGTTGTACATTACAAGCGGGAAGCTCTCAGAGAATATAAAAAGCAGACAAAACAAACTACTTGATCATAGCTTTCCCACACTCATTATCAGATATAAAATGTTCATGAGGAAGATATCCTAGTCATTTACACAATATCACTACGATATCGTACGTGTGAGGCATCTCATATCCGACTTTCTGCTATTTTTGGATTTTTTCGACGTTCAACATCACGATTGTGTGTAGCATAGCTAAGAAAGAAGAAATCATCCATATTTTGTACTTTGCTAAAAATAGTCGAATTGTACAGTTTATTGCTTATATTCCGTTGCACGAGACCACGTTCTTGTTTGCCCGTATCCTTTTCCCGAGTTGTACATTACAAGCGGGAAGGTTTTACAGAATATAAAAAGCAGACAAAACAAATTACTTCATCATAGCTTTCCCAAACCCATTATCAGGTATCAAATGTTTCATGAGGAAGATATCCTAGTCATTTACACAATATCACTACGATATCGTACGTGTGAGGCATCTCATATCCGACTTTCTGCTATTTTTGATTTTTTTCGACGTGCAACATCACGATTGTGTGTAGCATAGCTAAGAAAGAAGAAATCATCCATATTTTGTACTTTGCTAAAAACAGTCGAATTGTACAATTTATTGCTTATATTCCGTTGCACGAGACCACGTTCTTGTTTGCCCGTATCCTTTTCCCGAGTTGTACATTACAAGCGGGAAGCTCTCAGAGAATATTAAAAGCAGACAAAACAAAATACTTGATCATAGCTTACCCACACCCATTATCAGGTGTGAAATGTTTCATGAGGAAGATATCCTAGTCATTGACACAATATCACTACGATATCGTACGTGTGAGGCATCTCATATCCGACTTTCTGCTATTTTTGGATTTTTTCGACGTTCAACATCACGATTGTGTGTATCATAGCTAAGAAAAAAGAAATCATCCATATTTTGTACTTTGCTAAAAATAGTCGAATTGTACAATTTATTGCTTATATTCCGTTGCACGAGACCACGTTCTTGTTTGCCCGTATTCTTTTCCCGAGTTGTACATTACAAGCGGGAAGCTCTCAGAGAATATAAAAAGCAGACAAAACAAATTACTTCATCATAACTTTCCCACACCCATTATCAGTAACAAAATGTTTCATGAGGAAGATATCCTATTCAGTTATATAATTAACTACGATATCGTACGTGTGTAGAATCTCATATCCGACTTTCTGCTATTTTTGTTTTTTTCGACGTTCAACATCACGTTTGTGTGTAGCATAGCTAAGAAAAAAGAAATCATCCATATTTTGTACTTTGCTAAAAATAGTCGAATTGTACAATTTATTGCTTATATTCCGTTGCACGAGACCACGTTCTTGTTTGCCCGTATCCTTTTCCCGAGTTGTACATTACAAGCGGGAAGCTCTCAGAGAATCTAAAAAGCAGACAAAACAAACTATTTGATGATAGCTTCCCACACCCATTATCAGGTATCAAATGTTTCATGAGGAAGATATCCTAGTCATTTACACAATATCACTACGATATCGTACGTGTGAGGCATCTCATATCCGACTTTCTGCTATTTTTGATTTTTTCGACGTTCAACATCACGTTTGTGTGTAGCATAGCTAAGAAAAAAGAAATCATCCATATTTTTTACTTTGCTAAAAACAGTCGAATTGTACAATTTATTGCTTATATTCCGTTGCACGAGACCACGTTCTTGTTTGCCCGTATCCTTTTCCTGAGTTGTACATTACAAGCAGGAAGCTCTCAGAGAATATAAAAAGCAGACAAAACAAACTACTTGATCATAGCTTTCCCACACCCATTATCAGGATAAAATGTTCATGAGGAAGATATCCTGGTCATTTACACAATATCACTACGATATCGTACGTGTGAGGCATCTCATATCCGACTCTCTGCTATTTTTGATTTTTTTCGACGTTCAACATTACGTTTGTGTGTAGCATAGCTAAGAAAAAAGAAATCATCCATATTTTGTACTTTGCTAAAAACAGTCGAATTGTACAATTTATTGCTTATATTCCGTTGCACAAGACCACGTTCTTGTTTGCTCGTATCCTTTTCCCGAGTTGTACATTACAAGCGGGAAGCTCTCAGAGAATATAAAAAGCAGACAAAACAAATTACTTGATCATAGCTTTCCCACACCCATTATCAGGTATAAAATGTTTCATGAGGAAGATATCCTAGTCATTAACACAATATCACTACGATATCGTACGTGTGAGGCATCTCATATCCGACTTTCTGCTATTTTTGATTTTTTCGACGTGCAACATCACGATTGTGTGTAGCATAGCTAAGAAAGAAGAAATTATCCATATTTTGTACTTTGCTAAAAATAGTCGAATTGTACAGTTTATTGCTTATATTCCGTTGCACAAGACCACGTTCTTGTTTGCTCGTATCCTTTTCCCGAGTTGTACATTACAAGCGGGAAGCTCTCAGAGAATATAAAAAGCAGACAAAACAAATTACTTGATCATAGCTTCCCACACCCATTATCAGGTATCAAATGTTTCATGAGGAAGATATCCTAGTCATTAACACAATATCACTACGATATCGTACGTGTGAGGCATCTCATATCCGACTTTCTGCTATTTTTGATTTTTTTCGACGTTCAACATCACGTTTGTGTGTAGCATAGCTAAGAAAAAAGAAATCATCCATTTTTTGTACTTTGCTAAAAATAGTCGAATTGTACAATTTATTGCCTATATTCCGTTGCACGAGACCACGTTCTTGTTTGCCCGTATTCTTTTCCCGAGTTGTACATTACAAGCGGGAAGCTCTCAGAGAATATAAAAAGCAGACAAAACAAATTACTTGATCATAGCTTTCCCACACCCATTATCAGGTATAAAATGTTTCATGAGGAAGATATCCTAGTCATTAACACAATATCACTACGATATCGTACGTGTGAGGCATCTCATATCCGACTTTCTGCTATTTTTGATTTTTTTCGACGTTCAACATCACGTTTGTGTGTAGCATAGCTAAGAAAGAAGAAATCATCTATATTTTGTACTTTGCTAAAAATAGTCAAATTGTACAATTTATTGCTTATATTCCGTTGCACGAGACCACGTTCTTGTTTGCCCGTATTCTTTTCCCGAGTTGTACATTACAAGCGGGAAGCTCTCAGAGAATATAAAAAGCAGACAAAACAAACTACTTGATCATAGCTTTCCCACCCATTATCAGGTATCAAATGTTTCATGAGGAAGATATCCTAGTCATTGACACAATATCACTACGATATCGTACGTGTGAGGCATCTCATATCCGACTTTCTGCTATTTTTGATTTTTTTCGACGTTCAACATCACGATTGTGTGTAGCATAGCTAAGAAAGAAGAAATCATCCATATTTTGTACTTTGCTAAAAATAGTCAAATTGTACAATTTATTGCTTATATTCCGTTGCACGAGACCACGTTCTTGTTTGCCCGTATCCTTTTCCCGAGTTGTACATTACAAGCGGGAAGCTCTCAGAGAATATAAAAAGCAGACAAAACAAACTACTTGATCATAGCTTTCCCACACCCATTATCAGGTATCAAATGTTTCATGAGGAAGATATCCTAGTCATTGACACAATATCACTACGATATCGTACGTGTGAGGCATCTCATATCCGACTTTCTGCTATTTTTGATTTTTTTTCGACGTTCAACATCACGTTTGTGTGTAGCATAGCTAAGAAAAAAGAAATCATCCATATTTTTTACTTTGCTAAAAATAGTCAAATTGTACAATTTATTGCTTATATTCCGTTGCACGAGACCACGTTCTTGTTTGCCCGTATCCTTTTCCCGAGTTGTACATTACAAGCGGGAAGCTCTCAGAGAATATTAAAAGCAGACAAAACAAACTACTTGATCATAGCTTTCCCAC
>CAJNAR010000086.1:0-28558 GCA_905220665.1 Albugo candida | reverse complement strand
AAAGTAAAATAGAACGAGTCTGACCTTTTTCTAGATTTCGTATAGAGACTCAAACATCAGTCAAGCCAATGAACAATATAACTGCTCTACGCAAGTGTATTGTGCAAAGTAGTTTGTTGCACTTGGCTACTTTGTTTTCCTTTTTTATCACATGTTAGGACATTAAGTCTTGAATATGATGTTTCATTACCGTCCATATAGAAAACGACTGTTGGTTTTTGTCAGGTATATAAAAAAAAAAGAGCGAAGTCGTAGCTCGCAAGACTGGTCAGGAGCACATTCGTTCTGTGTGTGATAGTCTAAAATGTTTAATGCTTCAATATGCAGTATTGTTATATGGGAGAATCATGGTTCTGAACACAGCATGTCCTAACGTTGATCGTAGACCACTCAACCATCCCAAGTTTGCAGTCATCGTGTTTTTCCTTTTTCACTAGGGACCAGGAAACATGAGTTTTGGGGTGTCATGTATTGACCCCAGCGAAACCACTTGCATTAGAATATTTCCAAATTCTGCAATCTGTCTCAAGTTCTCTGAGAAAGCTTCCATAAACACGTCACCTTTTGAAAAGAAATGTGTAACCATGTTCGCGTCTTTGTGACCTTGGAGATCCGATAATCTATTCCACTCGACCATCCCAAGTTTGCAGTCATCGTGTCTTTCCTTTTTCACTAGGGACCAGGAAACGTGAGTTATGAGATGTCATGTATTGACCCCAGCTAACCACTTGCATAAGAACATTCTGAAATTCTGCAATCTGTCTCAAGTTCTCTGAGAAAGCTTCCATAAACACGTCACCTTTCGGAAAGAAATGTGTAACGATGTTCGCGTCTTTGTGAACTTGGAGATCCGATAATCTATTCCACTCGACCATCCCAAGTTTGCAGTCATCGTGTTTTTCCTTTTTCACTAGGGACCAGGAAACGTGAGTTTTGGGGTGTCATGTATTGACCCCAGCGAAACCACTTGCATTAGAATATTTCCAAATTCTGCAATCTGTCTCAAGTTCTCTGAGAAAGCTTCCATAAACACGTCACCTTTCGGAAAGAAATGTGTAACCATGTTCGCGTCTTTGTGACCTTGAAGATGCGCTGATCTGTTATGTGATCCCATGCATAGCTGCAAATAAAATAGAACGAGTCTGACCTTTTTCTAGATTTCGTATAGAGACTCAAACATCAGTCAAGCCAATGAACAATATAACTGCTCTACGCAAGTGTATTGTGCAAAGTAGTTTGTTGCACTTGGCTACTTTGTTTTCCTTTGTTATCACATGTTAGGACATTAAGTCTTGAATATGCTGTTTCATTACCGTCCATATAGAAAACGACGGTTGGTTTTTGTCAGGTATATAAAAGAGAAAGACCGAAGTCGTAGCTTGCAAGACTGGTCAGGAGCACATTCGTTCTGTGTGTGATAGTCTAAAATGTTTAATGCTTCAATATGCAGTATTGTTATGTGGGAGAATCATGGTTCTGAACACAGCATGTCCTAACGTTGATCGTAGACCACTCAACCATCCCAAGTTTGCAGTCATCGTGTTTTTCCTTTTTCACTAGGGACCAGGAAACGTGAGTTTTGGGGTGTCATGTATTGACCCCTGCGAAACCACTTGCATAAGAACATTCTGAAATTCTGCAATCTGTCTCAAGTTCTCTGAGAAGGCTTTCATAAACCCCAGCTAACCACTTGCATTAGAATATTTCCAAATTCTGCAATCTGTCTCAAGTTCTCTGAGAAAGCTTCCATAAACACGTCACCTTTCGGAAAGAAATGTGTAACCATGTTCGCGTCTTTGTGACCTTGGAGATCCGATAATCTATTCCACTCGACCATCCCAAGTTTGCAGTCATCGTGTCTTTCCTTTTTCACTAGGGACCAGGAAACGTGAGTTATGAGATGTCATGTATTGACCCCAGCTAACCACTTGCATTAGAATATTTCCAAATTCTGCAATCTGTCTCAAGTTCTCTGAGAAAGCTTCCATAAACACGTCACCTTTCGGAAAGAAATGTGTAACCATGTTCGCGTCTTTGTGACCTTGAAGATGCGCTGATCTGTTATGTGATCCCATGCATAGCTGCAAATAAAATAGAACGAGTCTGACCTTTTTCTAGATTTCGTATAGAGACTCAAACATCAGTCAAGCCAATGAACAATATAACTGCTCTACGCAAGTGTATTGTGCAAAGTAGTTTGTTGCACTTGGCTACTTTGTTCTCCTTTGTTATCACATGTTAGGACATTAAGTCTTGAATATGCTGTTTCATTACCGTCCATATAGAAAACGACGGTTGGTTTTTGTCAGGTATATAAAAGAGAAAGACCGAAGTCGTAGCTTGCAAGACTGGTCAGGAGCACATTCGTTCTGTGTGTGATAGTCTAAAATGTTTAATGCTTCAATATGCAGTATTGTTATATGGGAGAATCATGGTTCTGAACACAGCATGTCCTAGCGTTGATCGTAGACCACTCAACCATCCCAAGTTTGCAGTCATCGTGTCTTTCCTTTTTCACTAGGGACCAGGAAACGTGAGTTATGAGATGTCATGTATTGACCCCAGCTAACCACTTGCATAAGAACATTCTGAAATTCTGCAATCTGTCTCAAGTTCTCTGAGAAAGCTTCCATAAACACGTCACCTTTCGGAAAGAAATGTGTAACCATGTTCGCGTCTTTGTGACCTTGAAGATGCGCTGATCTGTTATGTGATCCCATGCATAGCTGCAAATAAAATAGAACGAGTCTGACCTTTTTCTAGATTTCGTATAGAGACTCAAACATCAGTCAAGCCAATGAACAATATAACTGCTCTACGCAAGTGTATTGTGCAAAGTAGTTTGTTGCACTTGGCTACTTTGTTCTCCTTTGTTATCACATGTTAGGACATTAAGTCTTGAATATGCTGTTTCATTACCGTCCATATAGAAAACGACGGTTGGTTTTTGTCAGGTATATAAAAGAGAAAGACCGAAGTCGTAGCTTGCAAGACTGGTCAGGAGCACATTCGTTCTGTGTGTGATAGTCTAAAATGTTTAATGCTTCAATATGCAGTATTGTTACGTGGGAGAATCACGGTTCTGAACACAGCATGTCCTAACGTTGATCGTAGACCACTCAACCATCCCAAGTTTGCAGTCATCGTGTTTTTCCTTTTTCACTAGGGACCAGGAAACGTGAGTTTTGGGGTGTCATGTATTGACCCCTGCGAAACCACTTGCATAAGAACATTCTGAAATTCTGCAATCTGTCTCAAGTTCTCTGAGAAGGCTTTCATAAACCCCAGCTAACCACTTGCATTAGAATATTTCCAAATTCTGCAATCTGTCTCAAGTTCTCTGAGAAAGCTTCCATAAACACGTCACCTTTCGGAAAGAAATGTGTAACCATGTTCGCGTCTTTGTGACCTTGAAGATGCGCTGATCTGTTATGTGATCCCATGCATAGCTGCAAATAAAATAGAACGAGTCTGACCTTTTTCTAGATTTCGTATAGAGACTCAAACATCAGTCAAGCCAATGAACAATATAACTGCTCTACGCAAGTGTATTGTGCAAAGTAGTTTGTTGCACTTGGCTACTTTGTTTTCCTTTGTTATCACATGTTAGGACATTAAGTCTTGAATATGCTGTTTCATTACCGTCCATATAGAAAACGACTGTTGGTTTTTGTCAGGTGTATAAAAAAAAAAGAGCGAAGTCGTAGCTCGCAAGACTGGTCAGGAGCACATTCATTCTTTGTGTGATAGTCTGAATTGTTTAATGCTTCAATATGCAGTATTGTTATGTGGGAGAATCACGGTTCTGAACACAGCATGTCCTAACGTTGATCGTAGACCACTCAACCATCCCAAGTTTGCAGTCATCGTGTTTTTCCTTTTTCACTAGGGACCAGGAAACATGAGTTTTGGGGTGTCATGTATTGACCCCAGCGAAACCACTTGCATTAGAATATTTCCAAATTCTGCAATCTGTCTCAAGTTCTCTGAGAAAGCTTCCATAAACACGTCACCTTTGAAAAGAAATGTGTAACCATGTTCGCGTCTTTGTGACCTTGGAGACCCGATAATCTATTCCACTCGACCATCCCAAGTTTGCAGTCATCGTGTTTTTCCTTTTTCACTAGGGACCAGGAAACATGAGTTTTGGGGTGTCATGTATTGACCCCAGCGAAACCACTTGCATTAGAATATTTCCAAATTCTGCAATCTGTCTCAAGTTCTCTGAGAAAGCTTCCATAAACACGTCACCTTTTGAAAAGAAATGTGTAACCATGTTCGCGTCTTTGTGACCTTGAAGATGCGCTGATCTGTTATGTTATCCCATGCATAGCTGCAAATAAAATAGAACGAGTCTGACCTTTTTCTAGATTTCGTATAGAGACTCAAACATTAGTCAATCCAATTAACTATATAACTGCTCTACGCAAGTGTATTGTGCAAAGTAGTTTGTTGCACTTGGCTACTTTGTTTTCCTTTGTTATCACATGTTAGGACATTAAGTCTTGAATATGCTGTTTCATTACCGTCCATATAGAAAACGACTGTTGGTTTTTGTCAGGTATATAAAAGAGAAAGAGCGAAGTCGTAGCTCGCAAGACTGGTCAGGAGCACATTCATTCTTTGTGTGATAGTCTAAAATGTTTAATGCTTCAATATGCAGTATTGTTATGTGGGAGAATCATGGTTCTGAACACAGCATGTCCTAACGTTGATCGTAGACCACTCAACCATCCCAAGTTTGCAGTCATCGTGTTTTTCCTTTTTCACTAGGGACCAGGAAACATGAGTTTTGGGGTGTCATGTATTGACCCCTGCGAAACCACTTGCATAAGAACATTCTGAAATTCTGCAATCTGTCTCAAGTTCTCTGAGAAAGCTTTCATAAACACGTCACCTTTTGAAAAGAAATGTGTAACCATGTTCGCGTCTTTGTGACCTTGAAGATGCGCTGATCTGTTATGTGATCCCATGCATAGCTGCAAATAAAATAGAACGAGTCTGACCTTTTTCTAGATTTCGTATAGAGACTCAAACATCAGTCAATCCAATTAACTATATAACTGCTCTACGCAAGTGTATTGTGCAAAGTAGTTTGTTGCACTTGGCTACTTTGTTCTCCTTTGTTATCACATGTTAGGACATTAAGTCTTGAATATGCTGTTTCATTACCGTCCATATAGAAAACGACTGTTGGTTTTTGTCAGGTATATAAAAAAAAAGAGCGAAGTCGTAGCTCGCAAGACTGGTCAGGAGCACATTCATTCTTTGTGTGATAGTCTGAATTGTTTAATGCTTCAATATGCAGTATTGTTATGTGGGAGAATCATGGTTCTGAACACAGCATGTCCTAACGTTGATCGTAGACCACTCAACCATCCCAAGTTTGCAGTCATCGTGTTTTTCCTTTTTCACTAGGGACCAGGAAACATGAGTTTTGGGGTGTCATGTATTGACCCCAGCGAAACCACTTGCATTAGAATATTTCCAAATTCTGCAATCTGTCTCAAGTTCTCTGAGAAAGCTTCCATAAACACGTCACCTTTTGAAAAGAAATGTGTAACCATGTTCGCGTCTTTGTGACCTTGGAGATCCGATAATCTATTCCACTCGACCATCCCAAGTTTGCAGTCATCGTGTCTTTCCTTTTTCACTAGGGACCAGGAAACGTGAGTTATGAGATGTCATGTATTGACCCCAGCTAACCACTTGCATAAGAACATTCTGAAATTCTGCAATCTGTCTCAAGTTCTCTGAGAAAGCTTCCATAAACACGTCACCTTTCGGAAAGAAATGTGTAACCATGTTCGCGTCTTTGTGACCTTGAAGATGCGCTGATCTGTTATGTGATCCCATGCATAGCTGCAAATAAAATAGAGCGAGTCTGACCTTTTTCTAGATTTCGTATAGAGACTCAAACATCAGTCTAGCCAATGAACAATATAACTGCTCTACGCAAGTGTATTGTGCAAAGTAGTTTGTTGCACTTGGCTACTTTGTTCTCCTTTGTTATCACATGTTAGGACATTAAGTCTTGAATATGCTGTTTCATTACCGTCCATATAGAAAACGACTGTTGGTTTTTGTCAGGTATATAAAAAAAAAGAGCGAAGTCGTAGCTCGCAAGACTGGTCAGGAGCACATTCATTCTTTGTGTGATAGTCTGAATTGTTTAATGCTTCAATATGCAGTATTGTTATGTGGGAGAATCACGGTTCTGAACACAGCATGTCCTAACGTTGATCGTAGACCACTCAACCATCCCAAGTTTGCAGTCATCGTGTTTTTCCTTTTTCACTAGGGACCAGAAAACGTGAGTTTGAGATGTCATGTATTGACCCCAGCTAACCACTTGCATTAGAATATTCGCAGATTCTGCAATCTGTCTCAAGTTCTCTGAGAAAGCTTCCATAAACACGTCACCTTTCGGAAAGAAATGTGTAACGATGTTCGCGTCTTTGTGACCTTGGAGATCCGATAATCTATTCCACTCGACCATCCCAAGTTTGCAGTCATCGTGTTTTTCCTTTTTCACTAGGGACCAGGAAACATGAGTTTTGGGGTGTCATGTATTGACCCCAGCGAAACCACTTGCATTAGAATATTTCCAAATTCTGCAATCTGTCTCAAGTTCTCTGAGAAAGCTTCCATAAACACGTCACCTTTTGAAAAGAAATGTGTAACCATGTTCGCGTCTTTGTGACCTTGAAGATGCGCTGATCTGTTATGTGATCCCATGCATAGCTGCAAATAAAATAGAACGAGTCTGACCTATTTCTAGATTTCATATAGAGACTCAAACATCAGTCAATCCAATTAACTATATAACTGCTCTACGCAAGTGTATTGTGCAAAGTAGTTTGTTGCACTTGGCTACTTTGTTTTCCTTTGTTATCACATGTTAGGACATTAAGTCTTGAATATGCTGTTTCATTACCGTCCATATAGAAAACGACTGTTGGTTTTTGTCAGGTATATAAAAGAGAAAGAGCGAAGTCGTAGCTCGCAAGACTGGTCAGGAGCACATTCATTCTTTGTGTGATAGTCTGAATTGTTTAATGCTTCAATATGCAGTATTGTTATGTGGGAGAATCACGGTTCTGAACACAGCATGTCCTAACGTTGATCGTAGACCACTCAACCATCCCAAGTTTGCAGTCATCGTGTTTTTCCTTTTTCACTAGGGACCAGAAAACGTGAGTTTGAGATGTCATGTATTGACCCCAGCTAACCACTTGCATTAGAATATTCGCAGATTCTGCAATCTGTCTCAAGTTCTCTGAGAAAGCTTCCATAAACACGTCACCTTTCGGAAAGAAATGTGTAACGATGTTCGAGTCTTTGTGACCTTGGAGATCCGATAATCTATTCCACTCGACCATCCCAAGTTTGCAGTCATCGTGTTTTTCCTTTTTCACTAGGGACCAGGAAACATGAGTTTTGGGGTGTCATGTATTGACCCCAGCGAAACCACTTGCATTAGAATATTTCCAAATTCTGCAATCTGTCTCAAGTTCTCTGAGAAAGCTTCCATAAACACGTCACCTTTTGAAAAGAAATGTGTAACCATGTTCGCGTCTTTGTGACCTTGAAGATGCGCTGATCTGTTATGTGATCCCATGCATAGCTGCAAATAAAATAGAACGAGTCTGACCTATTTCTAGATTTCATATAGAGACTCAAACATCAGTCAATCCAATTAACTATATAACTGCTCTACGCAAGTGTATTGTGCAAAGTAGTTTGTTGCACTTGGCTACTTTGTTTTCCTTTGTTATCACATGTTAGGACATTAAGTCTTGAATATGCTGTTTCATTACCGTCCATATAGAAAACGACTGTTGGTTTTTGTCAGGTATATAAAAGAGAAAGAGCGAAGTCGTAGCTCGCAAGACTGGTCAGGAGCACATTCATTCTTTGTGTGATAGTCTAAAATGTTTAATGCTTCAATATGCAGTATTGTTATGTGGGAGAATCATGGTTCTGAACACAGCATGTCCTAACGTTGATCGTAGACCACTCAACCATCCCAAGTTTGCAGTCATCGTGTTTTCCTTTTTCACTAGGGACCAGGAAACATGAGTTTTGGGGTGTCATGTATTGACCCCAGCGAAACCACTTGCATTAGAATATTTCCAAATTCTGCAATCTGTCTCAAGTTCTCTGAGAAAGCTTCCATAAACACGTCACCTTTTGAAAAGAAATGTGTAACCATGTTCGCGTCTTTGTGACCTTGAAGATGCGCTGATCTGTTATGTGATCCCATGCATAGCTGCAAATAAAATAGAACGAGTCTGACCTATTTCTAGATTTCATATAGAGACTCAAACATCAGTCAATCCAATTAACTATATAACTGCTCTACGCAAGTGTATTGTGCAAAGTAGTTTGTTGCACTTGGCTACTTTGTTTTCCTTTGTTATCACATGTTAGGACATTAAGTCTTGAATATGCTGTTTCATTACCGTCCATATAGAAAACGACTGTTGGTTTTTGTCAGATATATAAAAGAGAAAGAGCGAAGTCGTAGCTCGCAAGACTGGTCAGGAGCACATTCATTCTTTGTGTGATAGTCTAAAATGTTTAATGCTTCAATATGCAGTATTGTTATGTGGGAGAATCATGGTTCTGAACACAGCATGTCCTAACGTTGATCGTAGACCACTCAACCATCCCAAGTTTGCAGTCATCGTGTTTTTCCTTTTTCACTAGGGACCAGGAAACATGAGTTTTGGGGTGTCATGTATTGACCCCAGCGAAACCACTTGCATTAGAATATTTCCAAATTCTGCAATCTGTCTCAAGTTCTCTGAGAAAGCTTCCATAAACACGTCACCTTTTGAAAAGAAATGTGTAACCATGTTCGCGTCTTTGTGACCTTGAAGATGCGCTGATCTGTTATGTGATCCCATGCATAGCTGCAAATAAAATAGAACGAGTCTGACCTTTTTCTAGATTTCGTATAGAGACTCAAACATCAGTCAATCCAATTAACTATATAACTGCTCTACGCAAGTGTATTGTGCAAAGTAGTTTGTTGCACTTGGCTACTTTGTTTTCCTTTGTTATCACATGTTAGGACATTAAGTCTTGAATATGCTGTTTCATTACCGTCCATATAGAAAACGACTGTTGGTTTTTGTCAGGTATATAAAAGAGAAAGAGCGAAGTCGTAGCTCGCAAGACTGGTCAGGAGCACATTCATTCTTTGTGTGATAGTCTAAAATGTTTAATGCTTCAATATGCAGTATTGTTATGTGGGAGAATCATGGTTCTGAACACAGCATGTCCTAACGTTGATCGTAGACCACTCAACCATCCCAAGTTTGCAGTCATCGTGTTTTTCCTTTTTCACTAGGGACCAGGAAACATGAGTTTTGGGGTGTCATGTATTGACCCCAGCGAAACCACTTGCATTAGAATATTTCCAAATTCTGCAATCTGTCTCAAGTTCTCTGAGAAAGCTTCCATAAACACGTCACCTTTTGAAAAGAAATGTGTAACCATGTTCGCGTCTTTGTGACCTTGAAGATGCGCTGATCTGTTATGTTATCCCATGCATAGCTGCAAATAAAATAGAACGAGTCTGACCTTTTTCTAGATTTCGTATAGAGACTCAAACATTAGTCAATCCAATTAACTATATAACTGCTCTACGCAAGTGTATTGTGCAAAGTAGTTTGTTGCACTTGGCTACTTTGTTTTCCTTTGTTATCACATGTTAGGACATTAAGTCTTGAATATGCTGTTTCATTACCGTCCATATAGAAAACGACTGTTGGTTTTTGTCAGGTATATAAAAGAGAAAGAGCGAAGTCGTAGCTCGCAAGACTGGTCAGGAGCACATTCATTCTTTGTGTGATAGTCTAAAATGTTTAATGCTTCAATATGCAGTATTGTTATGTGGGAGAATCATGGTTCTGAACACAGCATGTCCTAACGTTGATCGTAGACCACTCAACCATCCCAAGTTTGCAGTCATCGTGTTTTTCCTTTTTCACTAGGGACCAGGAAACGTGAGTTATGAGATGTCATGTATTGACCCCAGCGAAACCACTTGCATTAGAATATTTCCAAATTCTGCAATCTGTCTCAAGTTCTCTGAGAAAGCTTCCATAAACACGTCACCTTTCGAAAAGAAATGTGTAACCATGTTCGCGTCTTTGTGACCTTGAAGATGCGCTGATCTGTTATGTGATCCCATGCATAGCTGCAAATAAAATAGAACGAGTCTGACCTATTTCTAGATTTCATATAGAGACTCAAACATCAGTCAATCCAATTAACTATATAACTGCTCTACGCAAGTGTATTGTGCAAAGTAGTTTGTTGCACTTGGCTACTTTGTTTTCCTTTGTTATCACATGTTAGGACATTAAGTCTTGAATATGCTGTTTCATTACCGTCCATATAGAAAACGACTGTTGGTTTTTGTCAGGTATATAAAAGAGAAAGAGCGAAGTCGTAGCTCGCAAGACTGGTCAGGAGCACATTCATTCTTTGTGTGATAGTCTAAAATGTTTAATGCTTCAATATGCAGTATTGTTATGTGGGAGAATCATGGTTCTGAACACAGCATGTCCTAGCGTTGATCGTAGACCACTCAACCATCCCAAGTTTGCAGTCATCGTGTTTTTCCTTTTTCACTAGGGACCAGGAAACGTGAGTTATGAGATGTCATGTATTGACCCCAGCTAACCACTTGCATAAGAACATTCTGAAATTCTGCAATCTGTCTCAAGTTCTCTGAGAAAGCTTCCATAAACACGTCACCTTTTGAAAAGAAATGTGTAACCATGTTCGCGTCTTTGTGACCTTGAAGATGCGCTGATCTTATGTTATCCCATGCATAGCTGCAAATAAAATAGAACGAGTCTGACCTATTTCTAGATTTCATATAGAGACTCAAACATCAGTCAATCCAATTAACTATATAACTGCTCTACGCAAGTGTATTGTGCAAAGTAGTTTGCTGCACTTGGCTACTTTGTTTTCCTTTGTTATCACATGTTAGGACATTAAGTCTTGAATATGCTGTTTCATTACCGTCCATATAGAAAACGACTGTTGGTTTTTGTCAGGTAATTAAAAAAAAAAGAGCGAAGTCGTAGCTCGCAAGACTGGTCAGGAGCACATTCATTCTTTGTGTGATAGTCTAAAATGTTTAATGCTTCAATATGCAGTATTGTTATGTGGGAGAATCATGGTTCTGAACACAGCATGTCCTAACGTTGATCGTAGACCACTCAACCATCCCAAGTTTGCAGTCATCGTGTTTTCCTTTTTCACTAGGGACCAGGAAACATGAGTTTTGGGGTGTCATGTATTGACCCCAGCGAAACCACTTGCATAAGAACATTCTGAAATTCTGCAATCTGTCTCAAGTTCTCTGAGAAAGCTTTCATAAACACGTCACCTTTTGAAAAGAAATGTGTAACCATGTTCGCGTCTTTGTGACCTTGAAGATGCGCTGATCTGTTATGTGATCCCATGCATAGCTGCAAATAAAATAGAACGAGTCTGACCTATTTCTAGATTTCATATAGAGACTCAAACATCAGTCAATCCAATTAACTATATAACTGCTCTACGCAAGTGTATTGTGCAAAGTAGTTTGTTGCACTTGGCTACTTTGTTTTCCTTTGTTATCACATGTTAGGACATTAAGTCTTGAATATGCTGTTTCATTACCGTCCATATAGAAAACGACTGTTGGTTTTTGTCAGGTAATTAAAAAAAAAAGAGCGAAGTCGTAGCTCGCAAGACTGGTCAGGAGCACATTCATTCTTTGTGTGATAGTCTAAAATGTTTAATGCTTCAATATGCAGTATTGTTACGTGGGAGAATCATGGTTCTGAACACAGCATGTCCTAACGTTGATCGTAGACCACTCAACCATCCCAAGTTTGCAGTCATCGTGTTTTTCCTTTTTCACTAGGGACCAGGAAACGTGAGTTTTGGGGTGTCATGTATTGACCCCAGCGAAACCACTTGCATTAAAATATTCGCAGATTCTGCAATCTGTCTCAAGTTCTCTGAGAAAGCTTTCATAAACACGTCACCTTTTGAAAAGAAATGTGTAACCATGTTCGCGTCTTTGTGACCTTGAAGATGCGCTGATCTGTTATGTTATCCCATGCATAGCTGCAAATAAAATAGAACGAGTCTGACCTATTTCTAGATTTCATATAGAGACTCAAACATCAGTCAATCCAATTAACTATATAACTGCTCTACGCAAGTGTATTGTGCAAAGTAGTTTGTTGCACTTGGCTACTTTGTTTTCCTTTGTTATCACATGTTAGGACATTAAGTCTTGAATATGCTGTTTCATTACCGTCCATATAGAAAACGACTGTTGGTTTTTGTCAGGTATATAAAAGAGAAAGAGCGAAGTCGTAGCTCGCAAGACTGGTCAGGAGCACATTCATTCTTTGTGTGATAGTCTTAAATGTTTAATGCTTCAATATGCAGTATTGTTATGTGGGAGAATCATGGTTCTGAACACAGCATGTCCTAACGTTGATCGTAGACCACTCAACCATCCCAAGTTTGCAGTCATCGTGTTTTTCCTTTTCACTAGGGACCAGGAAACGTGAGTTATGAGATGTCATGTATTGACCCCAGCGAAACCACTTGCATTAGAATATTTCCAAATTCTGCAATCTGTCTCAAGTTCTCTGAGAAAGCTTCCATAAACACGTCACCTTTCGGAAAGAAATGTGTAACCATGTTCGCGTCTTTGTGACCTTGAAGATGCGCTGATCTTTATGTGATCCCATGCATAGCTGCAAATAAAATAGAACGAGTCTGACCTATTTCTAGATTTCATATAGAGACTCAAACATCAGTCAATCCAATTAACTATATAACTGCTCTACGCAAGTGTATTGTGCAAAGTAGTTTGCTGCACTTGGCTACTTTGTTTTCCTTTGTTATCACATGTTAGGACATTAAGTCTTGAATATGCTGTTTCATTACCGTCCATATAGAAAACGACTGTTGGTTTTTGTCAGGTAATTAAAAAAAAAAGAGCGAAGTCGTAGCTCGCAAGACTGGTCAGGAGCACATTCATTCTTTGTGTGATAGTCTAAAATGTTTAATGCTTCAATATGCAGTATTGTTATGTGGGAGAATCATGGTTCTGAACACAGCATGTCCTAGCGTTGATCGTAGACCACTCAACCATCCCAAGTTTGCAGTCATCGTGTTTTCCTTTTTCACTAGGGACCAGGAAACGTGAGTTTTGGGGTGTCATGTATTGACCCCTGCGAAACCACTTGCATAAGAACATTCTGAAATTCTGCAATCTGTCTCAAGTTCTCTGAGAAAGCTTTCATAAACACGTCACCTTTTGAAAAGAAATGTGTAACCATGTTCGCGTCTTTGTGACCTTGAAGATGCGCTGATCTGTTATGTTATCCCATGCATAGCTGCAAATAAAATAGAACGAGTCTGACCTATTTCTAGATTTCGTATAGAGACTCAAACATCAGTCAATCCAATTAACTATATAACTGCTCTACGCAAGTGTATTGTGCAAAGTAGTTTGTTGCACTTGGCTACTTTGTTTTCCTTTGTTATCACATGTTAGGACATTAAGTCTTGAATATGCTGTTTCATTACCGTCCATATAGAAAACGACTGTTGGTTTTTGTCAGGTATATAAAAGAGAAAGAGCGAAGTCGTAGCTCGCAAGACTGGTCAGGAGCACATTCATTCTTTGTGTGATAGTCTAAAATGTTTAATGCTTCAATATGCAGTATTGTTATGTGGGAGAATCATGGTTCTGAACACAGCATGTCCTAACGTTGATCGTAGACCACTCAACCATCCCAAGTTTGCAGTCATCGTGTTTTTCCTTTTTCACTAGGGACCAGAAAACGTGAGTTTGAGATGTCATGTATTGACCCCAGCTAACCACTTGCATTAGAATATTCGCAGATTCTGCAATCTGTCTTAAGTTCTCTGAGAAAGCTTCCATAAACACGTCACCTTTCGGAAAGAAATGTGTAACGATGTTCGCGTCTTTGTGACCTTGGAGATCCGATAATCTATTCCACTCGACCATCCCAAGTTTGCAGTCATCGTGTTTTTCCTTTTTCACTAGGGACCAGAAAACGTGAGTTTGAGATGTCATGTATTGACCCCAGCTAACCACTTGCATTAGAATATTCGCAGATTCTGCAATCTGTCTCAAGTTCTCTGAGAAAGCTTCCATAAACACGTCACCTTTCGGAAAGAAATGTGTAACGATGTTCGAGTCTTTGTGACCTTGGAGATCCGATAATCTATTCCACTCGACCATCCCAAGTTTGCAGTCATCGTGTTTTTCCTTTTTCACTAGGGACCAGAAAACGTGAGTTTGAGATGTCATGTATTGACCCCAGCTAACCACTTGCATTAGAATATTCGCAGATTCTGCAATCTGTCTCAAGTTCTCTGAGAAAGCTTCCATAAACACGTCACCTTTCGGAAAGAAATGTGTAACGATGTTCGAGTCTTTGTGACCTTGGAGATCCGATAATCTATTCCACTCGACCATCCCAAGTTTGCAGTCATCATGTTTTTCCTTTTTCACTAGGGACCAGGAAACATGAGTTTTGGGGTGTCATGTATTGACCCCAGCGAAACCACTTGCATTAGAATATTTCCAAATTCTGCAATCTGTCTCAAGTTCTCTGAGAAAGCTTCCATAAACACGTCACCTTTTGAAAAGAAATGTGTAACCATGTTCGCGTCTTTGTGACCTTGAAGATGCGCTGATCTGTTATGTTATCCCATGCATAGCTGCAAATAAAATAGAACGAGTCTGACCTATTTCTAGATTTCATATAGAGACTCAAACATCAGTCAATCCAATTAACTATATAACTGCTCTACGCAAGTGTATTGTGCAAAGTAGTTTGTTGCACTTGGCTACTTTGTTTTCCTTTGTTATCACATGTTAGGACATTAAGTCTTGAATATGCTGTTTCATTACCGTCCATATAGAAAACGACTGTTGGTTTTTGTCAGGTATATAAAAGAGAAAGAGCGAAGTCGTAGCTCGCAAGACTGGTCAGGAGCACATTCATTCTTTGTGTGATAGTCTAAAATGTTTAATGCTTCAATATGCAGTATTGTTATGTGGGAGAATCATGGTTCTGAACACAGCATGTCCTAACGTTGATCGTAGACCACTCAACCATCCCAAGTTTGCAGTCATCGTGTTTTTCCTTTTTCACTAGGGACCAGGAAACATGAGTTTTGGGGTGTCATGTATTGACCCCAGCGAAACCACTTGCATTAGAATATTCGCAGATTCTGCAATCTGTCTCAAGTTCTCTGAGAAAGCTTCCATAAACACGTCACCTTTCGAAAAGAAATGTGTAACCATGTTCGCGTCTTTGTGACCTTGAAGATGCGCTGATCTGTTATGTGATCCCATGCATAGCTGCAAATAAAATAGAACGAGTCTGACCTTTTTCTAGATTTCGTATAGAGACTCAAACATCAGTCAAGCCAATGAACAATATAACTGCTCTACGCAAGTGTATTGTGCAAAGTAGTTTGTTGCACTTGGCTACTTTGTTTTCCTTTGTTATCACATGTTAGGACATTAAGTCTTGAATATGCTGTTTCATTACCGTCCATATAGAAAACGACTGTTGGTTTTTGTCAGGTAATTAAAAAAAAAAGAGCGAAGTCGTAGCTCGCAAGACTGGTCAGGAGCACATTCATTCTTTGTGTGATAGTCTAAAATGTTTAATGCTTCAATATGCAGTATTGTTATGTGGGAGAATCATGGTTCTGAACACAGCATGTCCTAACGTTGATCGTAGACCACTCAACCATCCCAAGTTTGCAGTCATCGTGTTTTCCTTTTTCACTAGGGACCAGGAAACATGAGTTTTGGGGTGTCATGTATTGACCCCAGCTAACCACTTGCATTAGAATATTCGCAGATTCTGCAATCTGTCTCAAGTTCTCTGAGAAAGCTTCCATAAACACGTCACCTTTCGGAAAGAAATGTGTAACGATGTTCGAGTCTTTGTGACCTTGGAGATCCGATAATCTATTCCACTCGACCATCCCAAGTTTGCAGTCATCATGTTTTTCCTTTTTCACTAGGGACCAGGAAACATGAGTTTTGGGGTGTCATGTATTGACCCCAGCGAAACCACTTGCATTAGAATATTTCCAAATTCTGCAATCTGTCTCAAGTTCTCTGAGAAAGCTTCCATAAACACGTCACCTTTTGAAAAGAAATGTGTAACCATGTTCGCGTCTTTGTGACCTTGAAGATGCGCTGATCTGTTATGTTATCCCATGCATAGCTGCAAATAAAATAGAACGAGTCTGACCTATTTCTAGATTTCATATAGAGACTCAAACATCAGTCAATCCAATTAACTATATAACTGCTCTACGCAAGTGTATTGTGCAAAGTAGTTTGCTGCACTTGGCTACTTTGTTTTCCTTTGTTATCACATGTTAGGACATTAAGTCTTGAATATGCTGTTTCATTACCGTCCATATAGAAAACGACTGTTGGTTTTTGTCAGGTAATTAAAAAAAAAAGAGCGAAGTCGTAGCTCGCAAGACTGGTCAGGAGCACATTCATTCTTTGTGTGATAGTCTAAAATGTTTAATGCTTCAATATGCAGTATTGTTATGTGGGAGAATCATGGTTCTGAACACAGCATGTCCTAACGTTGATCGTAGACCACTCAACCATCCCAAGTTTGCAGTCATCGTGTTTTTCCTTTTTCACTAGGGACCAGGAAACGTGAGTTTTGGGGTGTCATGTATTGACCCCTGCGAAACCACTTGCATAAGAACATTCTGAAATTCTGCAATCTGTCTCAAGTTCTCTGAGAAAGCTTTCATAAACACGTCACCTTTTGAAAAGAAATGTGTAACCATGTTCGCGTCTTTGTGCCCTTGAAGATGCGCTGATCTGTTATGTGATCCCATGCATAGCTGCAAATAAAATAGAACGAGTCTGACCTATTTCTAGATTTCATATAGAGACTCAAACATCAGTCAATCCAATTAACTATATAACTGCTCTACGCAAGTGTATTGTGCAAAGTAGTTTGTTGCACTTGGCTACTTTGTTTTCCTTTGTTATCACATGTTAGGACATTAAGTCTTGAATATGCTGTTTCATTACCGTCCATATAGTAAACGACTGTTGGTTTTTGTCAGGTATATAAAAGAGAAAGAGCGAAGTCGTAGCTCGCAAGACTGGTCAGGAGCACATTTATTCTTTGTGTGATAGTCTAAAATGTTTAATGCTTCAATATGCAGTATTGTTATGTGGGAGAATCACGGTTCTGAACACAGCATGTCCTAACGTTGATCGTAGACCACTCAACCATCCCAAGTTTGCAGTCATCGTGTTTTTCCTTTTTCACTAGGGACCAGAAAACGTGAGTTTGAGATGTCATGTATTGACCCCAGCTAACCACTTGCATTAGAATATTCGCAGTTCTGCACTGTCTCAAATTCTCTGAGAAAGCTTCCATAAACACGTCACCTTTCGGAAAGAAATGTGTAACGATGTTCGCGTCTTTGTGACCTTGGAGATCCGATAATCTATTCCACTCGACCATCCCAAGTTTGCAGTCATCGTGTTTTTCCCTTTTTCACTAGGGACCAGAAAACGTGAGTTTGAGATGTCATGTATTGACCCCAGCTAACCACTTGCATTAGAATATTCGCAGATTCTGCAATCTGTCTCAAGTTCTCTGAGAAAGCTTCCATAAACACGTCACCTTTTGAAAAGAAATGTGTAACCATGTTCGCGTCTTTGTGACCTTGAAGATGCGCTGATCTGTTATGTTATCCCATGCATAGCTGCAAATAAAATAGAACGAGTCTGACCTTTTTCTAGATTTCGTATAGAGACTCAAACATCAGTCAAGCCAATGAACAATATAACTGCTCTACGCAAGTGTATCGTGCAAAGTAGTTGTTGCACTTGGCTACTTTGTTTTCCTTTGTTATCACATGTTAGGACATTAAGTCTTGAATATGCTGTTTCATTACCGTCCATATAGAAAACGACTGTTGGTTTTTGTCAGGTATATAAAAGAGAAAGAGCGAAGTCGTAGCTCGCAAGACTGGTCAGGAGCACATTCATTCTTTTTGTGATAGTCTAAATGTTTAATGCTTCAATATGCAGTATTGTTATGTGGGAGAATCATGATTCTGAACACAGCATGTCCTAACGTTGATCGTAGACCACTCAACCATCCCAAGTTTGCAGTCATCGTGTTTTCCTTTTTCACTAGGGACCAGGAAACGTGAGTTTTGGGGTGTCATGTATTGGCCCCAGCGAAACGACTTGCATAAGAACATTCTGAAATTCTGCAATCTGTCTCAAGTTCTCTGAGAAAGCTTCCATAAACACGTCACCTTTCGGAAAGAAATGTGTAACCATGTTCGCGTCTTTGTGACCTTGAAGATGCGCTGATCTGTTATGTTATCCCATGCATAGCTGCAAATAAAATAGAACGAGTCTGACCTATTTCTAGATTTCGTATAGAGACTCAAACATCAGTCAATCCAATTAACTATGATAACTGCTCTACGCAAGTGTATTGTGCAAAGTAGTTTGTTGCACTTGGCTACTTTGTTTTCCTTTGTTATCACATGTTAGGACATTAAGTCTTGAATATGCTGTTTCATTACCGTCCATATAGAAAACGACTGTTGGTTTTTGTCAGGTATATAAAAAAAAAGAGCGAAGTCGTAGCTCGCAAGACTGGTCAGGAGCACATTCATTCTTTTTGTGATAGTCTAAATGTTTAATGCTTCAATATGCAGTATTGTTATGTGGGAGAATCACGGTTCTGAACACAGCATGTCCTAACGTTGATCGTAGACCACTCAACCATCCCAAGTTTGCAGTCATCGTGTTTTCCTTTTTCACTAGGGACCAGAAAACGTGAGTTTGAGATGTCATGTATTGACCCCAGCTAACCACTTGCATTAGAATATTCGCAGATTCTGCAATCTGTCTCAAGTTCTCTGAGAAAGCTTCCATAAACACGTCACCTTTCGGAAAGAAATGTGTAACGATGTTCGCGTCTTTGTGAACTTGGAGATCCGATAATCTATTCCACTCGACCATCCCAAGTTTGCAGTCATCGTGTTTTTCCTTTTTCACTAGGGACCAGGAAACGTGAGTTATGAGATGTCATGTATTGACCCCAGCTAACCACTTGCATTAGAATATTCGCAGATTCTGCAATCTGTCTCAAGTTCTCTGAGAAAGCTTCCATAAACACGTCACCTTTCGGAAAGAAATGTGTAACGATGTTCGAGTCTTTGTGACCTTGGAGATCCGATAATCTATTCCACTCGACCATCCCAAGTTTGCAGTCATCATGTTTTTCCTTTTTCACTAGGGACCAGGAAACATGAGTTTTGGGGTGTCATGTATTGACCCCAGCGAAACCACTTGCATTAGAATATTTCCAAATTCTGCAATCTGTCTCAAGTTCTCTGAGAAAGCTTCCATAAACACGTCACCTTTTGAAAAGAAATGTGTAACCATGTTCGCGTCTTTGTGACCTTGAAGATGCGCTGATCTGTTATGTGATCCCATGCATAGCTGCAAATAAAATAGAACGAGTCTGACCTATTTCTAGATTTCATATAGAGACTCAAACATCAGTCAATCCAATTAACTATATAACTGCTCTACGCAAGTGTATTGTGCAAAGTAGTTTGTTGCACTTGGCTACTTTGTTCTCCTTTGTTATCACATGTTAGGACATTAAGTCTTGAATATGCTGTTTCATTACCGTCCATATAGAAAACGACTGTTGGTTTTTGTCAGGTATATAAAAGAGAAAGAGCGAAGTCGTAGCTCGCAAGACTGGTCAGGAGCACATTCATTCTTTGTGTGATAGTCTAAAATGTTTAATGCTTCAATATGCAGTATTTTTATGTGGGAGAATCACGGTTCTGAACACAGCATGTCCTAACGTTGATCGTAGACCACTCAACCATCCCAAGTTTGCAGTCATCGTGTTTTTCCTTTTTCACTAGGGACCAGGAAACATGAGTTTTGGGGTGTCATGTATTGACCCCAGCGAAACCACTTGCATTAGAATATTCGCAGATTCTGCAATCTGTCTCAAGTTCTCTGAGAAAGCTTCCATAAACACGTCACCTTTTGAAAAGAAATGTGTAACCATGTTCGCGTCTTTGTGACCTTGAAGATGCGCTGATCTGTTATGTGATCCCATGCATAGCTGCAAATAAAATAGAACGAGTCTGACCTTTTTCTAGATTTCGTATAGAGACTCAAACATCAGTCAAGCCAATGAACAATATAACTGCTCTACGCAAGTGTATTGTGCAAAGTAGTTTGTTGCACTTGGCTACTTTGTTTTCCTTGTTTATCACATGTTAGGACATTAAGTCTTGAATATGCTGTTTCATTACCGTCCATATAGAAAACGACTGTTGGTTTTTGTCAGGTAATTAAAAAAAAAAGAGCGAAGTCGTAGCTCGCAAGACTGGTCAGGAGCACATTCATTCTTTGTGTGATAGTCTAAACTGTTTAATGCTTCAATATGCAGTATTGTTATGTGGGAGAATCATGGTTCTGAACACAGCATGTCCTAACGTTGATCGTAGACCACTCAACCATCCCAAGTTTGCAGTCATCGTGTTTTTCCTTTTTCACTAGGGACCAGGAAGCATGAGTTTTGGGGTGTCATGTATTGACCCCAGCTAACCACTTGCATTAGAATATTCGCAGATTCTGCAATCTGTCTTAAGTTCTCTGAGAAAGCTTCCATAAACACGTCACCTTTCGGAAAGAAATGTGTAACGATGTTCGCGTCTTTGTGACCTTGGAGATCCGATAATCTATTCCACTCGACCATCCCAAGTTTGCAGTCATCGTGTTTTCCTTTTTCACTAGGGACCAGGAAACGTGAGTTTTGGGGTGTCATGTATTGACCCCAGCGAAACCACTTGCATTAGAATATTTCCAAATTCTGCAATCTGTCTCAAGTTCTCTGAGAAAGCTTCCATAAACACGTCACCTTTCGAAAAGAAATGTGTAAGCATGTTCGCGTCTTTGTGACCTTGAAGATGCGCTGATCTGTTATGTGATCCCATGCATAGCTGCAAATAAAATAGAACGAGTCTGACCTTTTTCTAGATTTCGTATAGAGACTCAAACATCAGTCAAGCCAATGAACAATATAACTGCTCTACGCAATATCGTGCAAAGTAGTTGTTGCACTTGGCTACTTTGTTTTCCTTTGTTATCACATGTTAGGACATTAAGTCTTGAATATGCTGTTTCATTACCGTCCATATAGAAAAGACTGTTGGTTTTTGTCAGGTATATAAAAGAGAAAGAGCGAAGTCGTAGCTTGCAAGACTGGTCAGGAGCACATTCATTCTTTGTGTGATAGTCTAAAATGTTTAATGCTTCAATATGCAGTATTGTTATGTGGGAGCATGGTTCTGAACACAGCATGTCCTAACGTTGATCGTAGACCACTCAACCATCCCAAGTTTGCAGTCATCGTGTTTTTCCTTTTTCACTAGGGACCAGGAAACATGAGTTTTGGGGTGTCATGTATTGACCCCAGCGAAACCACTTGCATTAGAATATTCGCAGATTCTGCAATCTGTCTCAAGTTCTCTGAGAAGCTTTCATAAACACGTCACCTTTTGAAAAGAAATGTGTAACCATGTTCGCGTCTTTGTGACCTTGAAGATGCGCTGATCTGTTATGTGATCCCATGCATAGCTGCAAATAAAATAGAACGAGTCTGACCTTTTTCTAGATTTCGTATAGAGACTCAAACATCAGTCAAGCCAATGAACAATAAAACTGCTCTACGCAAGTGTATCGTGCAAAGTAGTTTGTTGCACTTGGCTACTTTGTTTTCCTTTGTTATCACATGTTAGGACATTAAGTCTTGAATATGATGTTTCATTACCGTCCATATAGTAAACGACTGTTGGTTTTTGTCAGGTATATAAAAGAGAAAGAGCGAAGTCGTAGCTTGCAAGACTGGTCAGGAGCACATTCATTCTTTGTGTGATAGTCTAAAATGTTTAATGCTTCAATATGCAGTATTGTTATGTGGGAGAATCATGGTTCTGAACACAGCATGTCCTAACGTTGATCGTAGACCACTCAACCATCCCAAGTTTGCAGTCATCGTGTTTTTTCTTTTTTCACTAGGGACCAGACGTGAGTTTGAGATGTCATGTATTGACCCCAGCTAACCACTTGCATTAGAATATTCGCAGATTCTGCAATCTGTCTAAGTTCTCTGAGAAGGCTTTCATAAACACGTCCCCTTTCGGAAAGAAACGTGTAACCATGTTCGCGTCTTTGTGACCTTGGAGATCCGATAATCTATTCCACTCCATCCCAAGTTTGCAGTCATCGTGTTTTTCCTTTTTCACTAGGGACCAGGAAACGTGAGTTTTGGGGTGTCATGTATTGACCCCAGCTAACCACTTGCATTAGAATATTCGCAGATTCTGCAATCTGTCTCAAGTTCTCTGAGAAAGCTTCCATAAACACGTCACCTTTTGAAAAGAAATGTGTAACCATGTTCGCGTCTTTGTGACCTTGAAGATGCGCTGATCTGTTATGTTATCCCATGCATAGCTGCAAATAAAATAGAACGAGGCTGACCTTTTTCTAGATTTCGTATAGAGACTCAAACATCAGTCAAGCCAATGAACAATATAACTGCTCTACGCAAGTGTATTGTGCAAAGTAGTTTGTTGCACTTGGCTACTTTGTTTTCCTTTGTTATCACATGTTAGGACATTAAGTCTTGAATATGCTGTTTCATTACCGTCCATATAGAAAACGACTGTTGGTTTTTGTCAGGTATATAAAAGAGAAAGAGCGAAGTCGTAGCTCGCAAGACTGGTCAGGAGCACATTCATTCTTTGTGTGATAGTCTAAAATGTTTAATGCTTCAATATGCAGTATTGTTATGTGGGAGAATCATGGTTCTGAACACAGCATGTCCTAACGTTGATCGTAGACCACTCAACCATCCCAAGTTTGCAGTCATCGTGTTTTTCCTTTTTCACTAGGGACCAGGAAACGTGAGTTTTGGGGTGTCATGTATTGACCCCTGCGAAACCACTTGCATAAGAACATTCTGAAATTCTGCAATCTGTCTCAAGTTCTCTGAGAAAGCTTTCATAAACACGTCACCTTTTGAAAAGAAATGTGTAACCATGTTCGCGTCTTTGTGACCTTGAAGATGCGCTGATCTGTTATGTGATCCCATGCATAGCTGCAAATAAAATAGAACGAGTCTGACCTATTTCTAGATTTCATATAGAGACTCAAACATCAGTCAATCCAATTAACTATATAACTGCTCTACGCAAGTGTATTGTGCAAAGTAGTTTGTTGCACTTGGCTACTTTGTTTTCCTTTGTTATCACATGTTAGGACATTAAGTCTTGAATATGCTGGTTCATTACCGTTCATATAGAAAACGACTGTTGGTTTTTGTCAGGTATATAAAAGAGAAAGAGCGAAGTCGTAGCTCGCAAGACTGGTCAGGAGCACATTCATTCTTTGTGTGATAGTCTAAAATGTTGAATGCTTCAATATGCAGTATTGTTATGTGGGAGAATCATGGTTCTGAACACAGCATGTCCTAACGTTGATCGTAGACCACTCAACCATCCCAAGTTTGCAGTCATCGTGTTTTTTCTTTTTTCACTAGGGACCAGGAAACGTGAGTTTTGGGGTGTCATGTATTGACCCCAGCGAAACCACTTGCATTAAAATATTTGAAAATTCTGCAATCTGTCTCAGTTTCTCTGAGAAAGCTTCCATAAACACGTCACCTTTCGAAAAGAAACGTGTAACCATGTTCGCGTCTTTGTGACCTTGGAGATCCGATAATCTATTCCACTCGACCATCCCAAGTTTGCAGTCATCGTGTTTTTCCTTTTTCACTAGGGACCAGGAAACGTGAGTTTGAGATGTCATGTATTGACCCCAGCTAACCACTTGCATTAGAATATTTCCAAATTCTGCAATCTGTCTCAAGTTCTCTGAGAAAGCTTCCATAAACACGTCACCTTTCGGAAAGAAATGTGTAACCATGTTCGCGTCTTTGTGACCTTGAAGATGCGCTGATCTGTTATGTGATCCATGCATAGCTGCAAATAAAATAGAACGAGTCTGACCTTTTTCTAGATTTCGTATAGAGACTCAAACATCAGTCAAGCCAATGAACAATATAACTGCTCTACGCAAGTGTATCGTGCAAAGTAGTTTGTTGCACTTGGCTACTTTGTTTTCCTTTGTTATCACATGTTAGGACATTAAGTCTTGAATATGCTGTTTCATTACCGTCCATATAGAAAACGACTGTTGGTTTTTGTCAGGTATATAAAAGAGAAAGAGCGAAGTCGTAGCTCGCAAGACTGGTCAGGAGCACATTCATTCTTTGTGTGATAGTCTAAAATGTTTAATGCTTCAATATGCAGTATTGTTATGTGGAAGGATCATGGTTCTGAACACAGCATGTCCTAACGTTGATCGTAGACCACTCAACCATCCCAAGTTTGCAGTCATCGTGTTTTTCCTTTTTCACTAGGGACCAGGAAACATGAGTTTTGGGGTGTCATGTATTGACCCCAGCGAAACCACTTGCATTAAAATATTCGCAGATTCTGCAATCTGTCTCAAGTTCTCTGAGAAAGCTTCCATAAACACGTCACCTTTTGAAAAGAAATGTGTAACCATGTTCGCGTCTTTGTGACCTTGAAGATGCGCTGATCTGTTATGTGATCCCATGCATAGCTGCAAATAAAATAGAACGAGTCTGACCTATTTCTAGATTTCGTATAGAGACTCAAACATCAGTCAATCCAATTAACTATATAACTGCTCTACGCAAGTGTATTGTGCAAAGTAGTTTGTTGCACTTGGCTACTTTGTTTTCCTTTGTTATCACATGTTAGGACATTAAGTCTTGAATATGATGTTTCATTACCGTCCATATAGAAAACGACTGTTGGTTTTTGTCAGGTATATAAAGAGAAAGAGCGAAGTCGTAGCTCGCAAGACTGGTCAGGAGCACATTCATTCTTTGTGTGATAGTCTAAAATGTTTAATGCTTCAATATGCAGTATTGTTATGTGGAAGAATCATGGTTCTGAACACAGCATGTCCTAACGTTGATCGTAGACCACTCAACCATCCCAAGTTTGCAGTCATCGTGTTTTTCCTTTTTTCACTAGGGACCAGGAAACGTGAGTTTTGGGGTGTCATGTATTGACCCCAGCGAAACCACTTGCATTAGAATATTCGCAGATTCTGCAATCTGTCTCAAGTTCTCTGAGAAGGCTTTCATAAACACGTCACCTTTCGAAAAGAAATGTGTAACGATGTTCGCGTCTTTGTGACCTTGGAGATCCGATAATCTATTCCACTCGACCATCCCAAGTTTGCAGTCATCGTGTTTTCCTTTTTCACTAGGGACCAGGAAACGTGAGTTTTGGGGTGTCATGTATTGACCCCAGCTAACCACTTGCATTAGAATATTTCCAAATTCTGCAATCTGTCTCAAGTTCTCTGAGAAAGCTTCCATAAACACGTCACTTTTTGAAAAGAAATGTGTAACCATGTTCGCGTCTTTGTGATCTTGAAGATGCGCTGATCTGTTATGTGATCCCATGCATAGCTGCAAATAAAATAGAACGAGTCTGACCTATTTCTAGATTTCATATAGAGACTCAAACATTAGTCAATCCAATTAACTATATAACTGCTCTACGCAAGTGTATTGTGCAAAGTAGTTTGTTGCACTTGGCTTCTTTGTTTTCCTTTGTTATCACATGTTAGGACATTAAGTCTTGAATATGCTGTTTCATTACCGTCCATATAGAAAACGACTGTTGGTTTTTGTCAGGTATATAAAAGAGAAAGAGCGAAGTCGTAGCTCGCAAGACTGGTCAGGAGCACATTCATTCTTTGTGTGATAGTCTAAAATGTTTAATGCTTCAATATGCAGTATTGTTATGTGGGAGAATCATGGTTCTGAACACAGCATGTCCTAACGTTGATCGTAGACCACTCAACCATCCCAAGTTTGCAGTCATCGTGTTTTCCTTTTTCACTAGGGACCAGGAAACGTGAGTTTTGGGGTGTCATGTATTGACCCCTGCGAAACCACTTGCATAAGAACATTCTGAAATTCTGCAATCTGTCTCAAGTTCTCTGAGAAGGCTTTCATAAACCCCAGCTAACCACTTGCATTAGAATATTTCCAAATTCTGCAATCTGTCTCAAGTTCTCTGAGAAGGCTTTCATAAACACGTCACCTTTTGAAAAGAAATGTGTAACCATGTTCGCGTCTTTGTGACCTTGAAGATGCGCTGATCTGTTATGTTGATCCCATGCATAGCTGCAAATAAAATAGAACGAGTCTGACCTTTTTCTAGATTTCGTATAGAGACTCAAACATTAGTCAATCCAATTAACTATATAACTGCTCTACGCAAGTGTATTGTGCAAAGTAGTTTGTTGCACTTGGCTACTTTGTTTTCCTTTGTTATCACATGTTAGGACATTAAGTCTTGAATATGCTGTTTCATTACCGTCCATATAGAAAACGACTGTTGGTTTTTGTCAGGTATATAAAAGAGAAAGAGCGAAGTCGTAGCTCGCAAGACTGGTCAGGAGCACATTCATTCTTTGTGTGATAGTCTAAAATGTTTAATGCTTCAATATGCAGTATTGTTATGTGGGAGAATCATGGTTCTGAACACAGCATGTCCTAACGTTGATCGTAGACCACTCAACCATCCCAAGTTTGCAGTCATCGTGTTTTTTCTTTTTTCACTAGGGACCAGAAAACGTGAGTTTGAGATGTCATGTATTGACCCCAGCTAACCACTTGCATTAGAATATTCGCAGATTCTGCAATCTGTCTCAAGTTCTCTGAGAAGGCTTTCATAAACACGTCACCTTTCGAAAAGAAATGTGTAACGATGTTCGCGTCTTTGTGACCTTGGAGATCCGATAATCTATTCCACTCGACCATCCCAAGTTTGCAGTCATCGTGTTTTTCCTTTTTCACTAGGGACCAGGAAACGTGAGTTTTGGGGTGTCATGTATTGACCCCAGCGAAACCACTTGCATTAGAATATTTCCAAATTCTGCAATCTGTCTCAAGTCCCTGAGAAAGCTTCCATAAACACGTCACCTTTCGGAAAGAAATGTGTAACCATGTTCGCGTCTTTGTGACCTTGAAGATGCGCTGATCTTTTATGTGATCCCATGCATAGCTGCCTAAATATAGAGACTCAAACATCAGTCAATCCAATTAACTATATAACTGCTCTACGCAAGTGTATTGTGCAAAGTAGTTTGTTGCACTTGGCTACTTTGTTTTCCTTTGTTATCACATGTTAGGACATTAAGTCTTGAATATGCTGTTTCATTACCGTCCATATAGAAAACGACTGTTGGTTTTTGTCAGGTATATAAAAAAAAAGAGCGAAGTCGTAGCTCGCAAGACTGGTCAGGAGCACATTCATTCTTTGTGTGATAGTCTAAAATGTTTAATGCTTCAATATGCAGTATTGTTATGTGGGAGAATCATGGTTCTGAACACAGCATGTCCTAACGTTGATCGTAGACCACTCAACCATCCCAAGTTTGCAGTCATCGTGTTTTTCCTTTTTCACTAGGGACCAGGAAACGTGAGTTTTGGGGTGTCATGTATTGACCCCTGCGAAACCACTTGCATAAGAACATTCTGAAATTCTGCAATCTGTCTCAAGTTCTCTGAGAAAGCTTCCATAAACACGTCACTTTTTGAAAAGAAATGTGTAACCATG
This sequence comes from Albugo candida, assembly GCA_905220665.1. NCBI lineage: Eukaryota > Oomycota > Peronosporomycetes > Albuginales > Albuginaceae > Albugo > Albugo candida. Next base: position 691 of record CAJNAR010000086.1, on the reverse strand, counting down.
TTCGCGTCTTTGTGACCTTGAAGATGCGCTGATCTGTTATGTTATCCCATGCATAGCTGCAAATAAAATAGAACGAGTCTGACCTATTTCTAGATTTCATATAGAGACTCAAACATCAGTCAATCCAATTAACTATATAACTGCTCTACGCAAGTGTATTGTGCAAAGTAGTTTGTTGCACTTGGCTACTTTGTTTTCCTTTGTTATCACATGTTAGGACATTAAGTCTTGAATATGCTGGTTCATTACCGTTCATATAGAAAACGACTGTTGGTTTTTGTCAGGTATATAAAAGAGAAAGAGCGAAGTCGTAGCTCGCAAGACTGGTCAGGAGCACATTCATTCTTTGTGTGACAGTCTAAAATGTTTAATGCTTCAATATGCAGTATTGTTATGTGGGAGAATCATGGTTCTGAACACAGCATGTCCTAACGTTGATCGTAGACCACTAAACCATCCCAAGTTTGCAGTCATCGTGTTTTTCCTTTTTCACTAGGGACCAGGAAACGTGAGTTATGAGATGTCATGTATTGACCCCAGCTCACCACTTGCATTAGAATATTTCCAAATTCTGCAATCTGTCTCAAGTTCTCTGAGAAAGCTTCCATAAACACGTCACCTTTCGGAAAGAAATGTGTAACGATGTTCGCGTCTTTGTGACCTTGGAGATCCGATAATCTATTCCACTCGA
>CAJNAR010000085.1:0-28408 GCA_905220665.1 Albugo candida | reverse complement strand
CAAATCGTGGTAAACGTGTCTTTCCATTGCCAAAGAAATATACTCATCTGCTATATTAAGTAAATAGTACTGATAGCGTGAAACTATATGCTGATGTCATTTTGCATTAGTCTTGGAACTTTTCGTACTATTTTTCAAAGCGAAGCTACCTCATGCACCTTATTCTATGAATTGTTTACGACACGTTGCAAGATATAACGTAGCATCGTTTGATCCGGTTCACATATCCTACATGCTTGCTCATTCTCTCGTAGTTTTCTCTTACTCGTCTCCTGTCTCTGAAAAAAGCCTCGCAGATCAGTACAACAAAAGGTCAACGATTGTGTTTTAGTCCGAGAAAAAAGAGACTTTCCGAAAGAATGGGCTTGTTTTTTCAAAAAAATCATGTCGTGTCTCCTCCAAATGATCCTATTTTGTGGACAGAAGTGCCAATATCTATTTTTTGAAGAACCGATCGAATCGCTTTTCTTCTTGGTGCCTTTGAGAAGGTCGGATTATATCTCTTTTGTTTACGAAAAGGCTACAGTTGCTAGCAACCCCGTTTCATAGATAACGAATGAGGCACTTACTAAGGGACAATCATTGTGTACATGAGAACGGTCGTTTGGAGAATCCATACACCCGGGCAATTTAACACTGGTATCAAATCGTGGTAAACGTGTCTTTCCATTGCCAAAGAAATATACTCATCTGCTATATTGAGTGAATAGTACTGATAGCGTGAAACTATATGCTGATGTCATTTTGCATTAGTCTTGGAACTTTTCATACTATTTTTCAAAGCGAAGCTACCTCATGCACCTTATTCTATGAATTGTTTACGACACGTTGCAAGATATAACGTAGCATCGTTTGATCCGGTTCACATATCCTACATGCTTGATCATTCTCTCGTAGTTTTCTCTTACTCGTCTCCTGTCTCTGGAAAAAGCCTCGCAGATCAGTACAACAAAAGGTCAACGATTGTGTTTTAGTCCGAGAAAAAAGAGACTTTCCGAAAGAATGGGCTTGTTTCAAAAAAATCATGTCGTGTCTCCTCCAAATGATCCTATTTTGTGGACAGAAGTGCCAATATCTATTTTTTGAAGAACCGATCGAATCGCTTTTCTTCTTGGTGCCTTTGAGAAGGTCGGATTATATCTCTTTTGTTTACGAAAAGGCTACAGTTGCTAGCAACCCCGTTTCATAGATAACGAATGAGGCACTTACTAAGACAATCATTGTGTACATGAGAACGGTCGTTTGGAGAATCCATACACCCGGGCAATTTAACACTGGTATCAAATCGTGGTACAAGTGTCTTTCCATTGCCAAAGAAATATACTCATCTGCTATATTCAGTGAATAGTACTGATAGCGTGAAACTATATGCTGATGTCATTTTGCATTAGTCTTGGAACTTTTCATACTATTTTTCAAAGCGAAGCTACCTCATGCACCTTATTCTATGAATTGTTTACGACACGTTGCAAGATATAACGTAGCATCGTTTGATCCGGTTCACATATCCTACATGCTTGCTCATTCTCTCGTAGTTTTCTCTTACTCGTCTCCTGTCTCTGGAAAAAGCCTCGCAGATCAGTACAACAAAAGGTCAACGATTGTGTTTTGGTCCGAGAAAAAAAGAGACTTTCCGAAAGAATGGGCTTGTTTTTTCAAAAAAATCATGTCGTGTCTCCTCGAAGTGATCCTATTTTGTGGACAGAAGTGCCAATATCTATTTTTTGAAGAACCGATCGAATCGCTTTTCTTCTTGGTGCCTTTGAAAAGGTCGGATTATATCTCTTTTGTTCACGAAAAGGCTCAGTTGCTAGCAACCCCGTTTCATAGATAACGAATGAGGCACTTACTAAGACAATCATTGTGTACATGAGAACGGTCGTTTGGAGAATCCATACACCCGGGCAATTTAACACTGGTATCAAATCGTGGTACAAGTGTCTTTCCATTGCCAAAGAAGTATACTCATCTGCTATATTAAGTAAATAGTACTGATAGCGTGAAACTATATGCTGATGTCATTTTGCATTAGTCTTGGAACTTTTCATACTATTTTTCAAAGCGAAGCTACCTCATGCACCTTATTCTATGAATTGTTTACGACACGTTGCAAGATATAACGTAGCATCGTTTGATCCGGTTCACATATCCTACATGCTTGCTCATTCTCTCGTAGTTTTCTCTTACTCGTCTCCTGTCTCTGAAAAAAGCCTCGCAGATCAGTACAACAAAAGGTCAACGATTGTGTTTTAGTCCGAGAAAAAAGAGACTTTCCGAAAGAATGGGCTTGTTTTTTCAAAAAAAGCATGTCGTGTCTCCTCCAAATGATCCTATTTTGTGCACAGAAGTGCCAATATCTATTTTTTGAAGAACCGATCGAATCGCTTTTCTTCTTGGTGCCTTTGAAAAGGTCGGATTATATCTCTTTTGTTTACGAAAAGGCTACAGTTGCTAGCAACCCCGTTTCATAGATAACGAATGAGGCACTTACTAAGACAATCATTGTGTACATGAGAACGGTCGTTTGGAGAATCCATACACCCGGGCAATTTAACACTGGTATCAAATCGTGGTACAAGTGTCTTTCCATTGCCAAAGAAATATACTCATCTGCTATATTAAGTAAATAGTACTGATAGCGTGAAACTATATGCTGATGTCATTTTGCATTAGTCTTGGAACTTTTCGTACTATTTTTCAAAGCGAAGCTACCTCATGCACCTTATTCTATGAATTGTTTACGACACGTTGCAAGATATAACGTAGCATCGTTTGATCCGGTTCACATATCCTACATGCTTGCTCATTCTCTCGTAGTTTTCTCTTACTCGTCTCCTGTCTCTGAAAAAAGCCTCGCAGATCAGTACAACAAAAGGTCAACGATTGTGTTTTAGTCCGAGAAAAAAGAGACTTTCCGAAAGAATGGGCTTGTTTTTTCAAAAAAATCATGTCGTGTCTCCTCCAAATGATCCTATTTTGTGGACAGAAGTGCCAATATCTATTTTTTGAAGAACCGATCGAATCGCTTTTCTTCTTGGTGCCTTTGAGAAGGTCGGATTATATCTCTTTTGTTTACGAAAAGGCTACAGTTGCTAGCAACCCCGTTTCATAGATAACGAATGAGGCACTTACTAAGACAATCATTGTGTACATGAGAACGGTCGTTTGGAGAATCCATACACCCGGGCAATTTAACACTGGTATCAAATCGTGGTACAAGTGTCTTTCCATTGCCAAAGAAATATACTCATCTGCTATATTCAGTGAATAGTACTGATAGCGTGAAACTATATGCTGATGTCATTTTGCATTAGTCTTGGAACTTTTTCAAAGCGAAGCTACCTCATGCACCTTATTCTATGAATTGTTTACGACACGTTGCAAGATATAACGTAGCATCGTTTGATCCGGTTCACATATCCTACATGCTTGATCATTCTCTCGTAGTTTTCTCTTACTCGTCTCCTGTCTCTGGAAAAAGCCTCGCAGATCAGTACAACAAAAGGTCAACGATTGTGTTTTAGTCCGAGAAAAAAGAGACTTTCCGAAAGAATGGGCTTGTTTCAAAAAAATCATGTCGTGTCTCCTCCAAATGATCCTATTTTGTGGACAGAAGTGCCAATATCTATTTTTTGAAGAACCGATCGAATCGCTTTTCTTCTTGGTGCCTTTGAGAAGGTCGGATTATATCTCTTTTGTTTACGAAAAGGCTAAAGTTGCTAGCAACCCCGTTTCATAGATAACGAATGAGGCACTTACTAAGACAATCATTGTGTACATGAGAACGGTCGTTTGGAGAATCCATACACCCGGGCAATTTAACACTGGTATCAAATCGTGGTACAAGTGTCTTTCCATTGCCAAAGAAATATACTCATCTGCTATATTCAGTGAATAGTACTGATAGCGTGAAACTATATGCTGATGTCATTTTGCATTAGTCTTGGAACTTTTCATACTATTTTTCAAAGCGAAGCTACCTCATGCACCTTATTCTATGAATTGTTTACGACACGTTGCAAGATATAACGTAGCATCGCTTGATCCGGTTCACATATCCTACATGCTTGCTCATTCTCTCGTAGTTTTCTCTTACTCGTCTCCTGTCTCTGGAAAAAGCCTCGCAGATCAGTACAACAAAAGGTCAACGATTGTGTTTTAGTCCGAGAAAAAAAGAGACTTTCCGAAAGAATGGGCTTGTTTTTTCAAAAAAATCATGTCGTGTCTCCTCCAAATGATCCTATTTTGTGGACAGAAGTGCCAATATCTATTTTTTGAAGAACCGATCGAATCGCTTTTCTTCTTGGTGCCTTTGAAAAGGTCGGATTATATCTCTTTTGTTCACGAAAAGGCTCAGTTGCTAGCAACCCCGTTTCATAGATAACGAATGAGGCACTTACTAAGACAATCATTGTGTACATGAGAACGGTCGTTTGGAGAATCCATACACTATTCAACACTGGTTTCAAATCGTGGTACAAGTGTCTTTCCATTGCCAAAGAAATATACTCATCTGCTATATTAAGTAAATAGTACTGATAGCGTGAAACTATATGCTGATGTCATTTTGCATTAGTCTTGGAACTTTTCATACTATTTTTCAAAGCGAAGCTACCTCATGCACCTTATTCTATGAATTGTTTACGACACGTTGCAAGATATAACGTAGCATCGTTTGATCCGGTTCACATATCCTACATGCTTGCTCATTCTCTCGTAGTTTTCTCTTACTCGTCTCCTGTCTCTGAAAAAAGCCTCGCAGATCAGTACAACAAAAGGTCAACGATTGTGTTTTAGTCCGAGAAAAAAAGAGACTTTCCGAAAGAATGGGCTTGTTTTTTCAAAAAAAGCATGTCGTGTCTCCTCCAAATGATCCTATTTTGTGCACAGAAGTGCCAATATCTATTTTTTGAAGAACCGATCGAATCGCTTTTCTTCTTGGTGCCTTTGAAAAGGTCGGATTATATCTCTTTTGTTTACGAAAAGGCTACAGTTGCTAGCAACCCCGTTTCATTGATAACGAATGAGGCACTTACTAAGACAATCATTGTGTACATGAGAACGGTCGTTTGGAGAATCCATACACCCGGGCAATTTAACACTGGTATCAAATCGTGGTACAAGTGTCTTTCCATTGCCAAAGAAATATACTCATCTGCTATATTAAGTAAATAGTACTGATAGCGTGAAACTATATGCTGATGTCATTTTGCATTAGTCTTGGAACTTTTCGTACTATTTTTCAAAGCGAAGCTACCTCATGCACCTTATTCTATGAATTGTTTACGACACGTTGCAAGATATAACGTAGCATCGTTTGATCCGGTTCACATATCCTACATGCTTGCTCATTCTCTCGTAGTTTTCTCTTACTCGTCTCCTGTCTCTGAAAAAAGCCTCGCAGATCAGTACAACAAAAGGTCAACGATTGTGTTTTAGTCCGAGAAAAAAAGAGACTTTCCGAAAGAATGGGCTTGTTTTTTCAAAAAAATCATGTCGTGTCTCCTCCAAATGATCCTATTTTGTGGACAGAAGTGCCAATATCTATTTTTTGAAGAACCGATCGAATCGCTTTTCTTCTTGGTGCCTTTGAGAAGGTCGGATTATATCTCTTTTGTTTACGAAAAGGCTACAGTTGCTAGCAACCCCGTTTCATAGATAACGAATGAGGCACTTACTAAGACAATCATTGTGTACATGAGAACGGTCGTTTGGAGAATCCATACACTATTCAACACTGGTATCAAATCGTGGTACAAGTGTCTTTCCATTGCCAAAGAAATATACTCATCTGCTATATTCAGTGAATAGTACTGATAGCGTGAAACTATATGCTGATGTCATTTTGCATTAGTCTTGGAACTTTTAATACTATTTTTCAAAGCGAAGCTACCTCATGCACCTCATTCTATGAATTGTTTACGACACGTTGCAAGATATAACGTAGCATCGCTTGATCCGGTTCACATATCCTACATGCTTGCTCATTCTCTCGTAGTTTTCTCTTACTCGTCTCCTGTCTCTGGAAAAAGCCTCGCAGATCAGTACAACAAAAGGTCAACGATTGTGTTTTAGTCCGAGAAAAAAAGAGACTTTCCGAAAGAATGGGCTTGTTTTTTCAAAAAAATCATGTCGTGTCTCCTCCAAATGATCCTATTTTGTGGACAGAAGTGCCAATATCTATTTTTTGAAGAACCGATCGAATCGCTTTTCTTCTTGGTGCCTTTGAAAAGGTCGGATTATATCTCTTTTGTTGACGAAAAGGCTACAGTTGCTAGCAACCCCGTTACATAGATAACAAATGAGGCACTTACTAAGACAATCATTGTGTACATGAGAACGGTCGTTTGGAGAATCCATACACCCGGGCAATTTAACACTGGTATCAAATCGTGGTACAAGTGTCTTTCCATTGCCAAAGAAATATACTCATCTGCTATATTCAGTGAATAGTACTGATAGCGTGAAACTATATGCTGATGTCATTTTGCATTAGTCTTGGAACTTTTAATACTATTTTTCAAAGCGAAGCTACCTCATGCACCTCATTCTATGAATTGTTTACGACACGTTGCAAGATATAACGTAGCATCGCTTGATCCGGTTCACATATCCTACATGCTTGCTCATTCTCTCGTAGTTTTCTCTTACTCGTCTCCTGTCTCTGGAAAAAGCCTCGCAGATCAGTACAACAAAAGGTCAACGATTGTGTTTTAGTCCGAGAAAAAAAGAGACTTTCCGAAAGAATGGGCTGGTTTTTTCAAAAAAATCATGTCGTGTCTCCTCCAAATGATCCTATTTTGTGGACAGAAGTGCCAATATCTATTTTTTGAAGAACCGATCGAATCGCTTTTCTTCTTGGTGCCTTTGAAAAGGTCGGATTATATCTCTTTTGTTGACGAAAAGGCTACAGTTGCTAGCAACCCCGTTTCATAGATAACGAATGAGGCACTTACTAAGACAATCATTGTGTACATGAGAACGGTCGTTTGGAGAATCCATACACCCGGGCAATTTAACACTGGTATCAAATCGTGGTACAAGTGTCTTTCCATTGCCAAAGAAATATACTCATCTGCTATATTCAGTGAATAGTACTGATAGCGTGAAACTATATGCTGATGTCATTTTGCATTAGTCTTGGAACTTTTCATACTATTTTTCAAAGCGAAGCTACCTCATGCACCTCATTCTATGAATTGTTTACGACACGTTGCAAGATATAACGTAGCATCGCTTGATCCGGTTCACATATCCTACATGCTTGCTCATTCTCTCGTAGTTTTCTCTTACTCGTCTCCTGTCTCTGGAAAAAGCCTCGCAGATCAGTACAACAAAAGGTCAACGATTGTGTTTTAGTCCGAGAAAAAAAGAGACTTTCCGAAAGAATGGGCTTGTTTTTTCAAAAAAATCATGTCGTGTCTCCTCCAAATGATCCTATTTTGTGGACAGAAGTGCTAATATCTATTTTTTGAAGAACCGATCGAATCGCTTTTCTTCTTGGTGCCTTTGAAAAGGTCGGATTATATCTCTTTTGTTTACGAAAAGGCTAAAGTTGCTAGCAACCCCGTTTCATAGATAACGAATGAGGCACTTACTAAGACAATCATTGTGTACATGAGAACGGTCGTTTGGAGAATCCATACACCCGGGCAATTTAACACTGGTATCAAATCGTGGTACAAGTGTCTTTCCATTGCCAAAGAAATATACTCATCTGCTATATTCAGTGAATAGTACTGATAGCGTGAAACTATATGCTGATGTCATTTTGCATTAGTCTTGGAACTTTTAATACTATTTTTCAAAGCGAAGCTACCTCATGCACCTCATTCTATGAATTGTTTACGACACGTTGCAAGATATAATGTAGCATCGCTTGATCCGGTTCACATATCCTACATGCTTGCTCATTCTCTCGTAGTTTTCTCTTACTCGTCTCCTGTCTCTGAAAAAAGCCTCGCAGATCAGTACAACAAAAGGTCAACGATTGTGTTTTAGTCCGAGAAAAAAAGAGACTTTCCGAAAGAATGGGCTTGTTTTTTCAAAAAAATCATGTCGTGTCTCCGCCAAATGATCCTATTTTGTGGACAGAAGTGCCAATATCTATTTTTTGAAGAACCGATCGAATCGCTTTTCGTCTTGGTGCCTTAGAAAAGGTCGGATTATATCTCTTTTGTTGACGAAAAGGCTACAGTTGCTAGCAACCCCGTTTCATAGATAACGAATGAGGCACTTACTAAGACAATCATTGTGTACATGAGAACGGTCGTTTGGAGAATCCATACACTATTCAACACTGGTATCAAATCGTGGTACAAGTGTCTTTCCATTGCCAAAGAAATATACTCATCTGCTATATTCAGTGAATAGTACTGATAGCGTGAAACTATATGCTGATGTCATTTTGCATTAGTCTTGGAACTTTTCATACTATTTTTCAAAGCGAAGCTACCTCATGCACCTCATTCTATGAATTGTTTACGACACGTTGCAAGATATAACGTAGCATCGCTTGATCCGGTTCACATATCCTACATGCTTGCTCATTCTCTCGTAGTTTTCTCTTACTCGTCTCCTGTCTCTGAAAAAAGCCTCGCAGATCAGTACAACAAAAGGTCAACGATTGTGTTTTAGTCCGAGAAAAAAAGAGACTTTCCGAAAGAATGGGCTTGTTTTTTCAAAAAAATCATGTCGTGTCTCCTCCAAATGATCCTATTTTGTGGACAGAAGTGCTAATATCTATTTTTTGAAGAACCGATCGAATCGCTTTTCTTCTTGGTGCCTTTGAAAAGGTCGGATTATATCTCTTTTGTTTACGAAAAGGCTAAAGTTGCTAGCAACCCCGTTTCATAGATAACGAATGAGGCACTTACTAAGACAATCATTGTGTACATGAGAACGGTCGTTTGGAGAATCCATACACCCGGGCAATTTAACACTGGTATCAAATCGTGGTAAACGTGTCTTTCCATTGCCAAAGAAATATACTCATCTGCTATATTCAGTGAATAGTACTGATAGCGTGAAACTATATGCTGATGTCATTTTGCATTAGTCTTGGAACTTTTAATACTATTTTTCAAAGCGAAGCTACCTCATGCACCTCATTCTATGAATTGTTTACGACACGTTGCAAGATATAATGTAGCATCGCTTGATCCGGTTCACATATCCTACATGCTTGCTCATTCTCTCGTAGTTTTCTCTTACTCGTCTCCTGTCTCTGAAAAAGCCTCGCAGATCAGTACAACAAAAGGTCAACGATTGTGTTTTAGTCCGAGAAAAAAAGAGACTTTCCGAAAGAATGGGCTTGTTTTTTCAAAAAAATCATGTCGTGTCTCCGCCAAATGATCCTATTTTGTGGACAGAAGTGCCAATATCTATTTTTTGAAGAACCGATCGAATCGCTTTTCGTCTTGGTGCCTTAGAAAAGGTCGGATTATATCTCTTTTGTTGACGAAAAGGCTACAGTTGCTAGCAACCCCGTTTCATAGATAACGAATGAGGCACTTACTAAGACAATCATTGTGTACATGAGAACGGTCGTTTGGAGAATCCATACACTATTCAACACTGGTATCAAATCGTGGTACAAGTGTCTTTCCATTGCCAAAGAAATATACTCATCTGCTATATTCAGTGAATAGTACTGATAGCGTGAAACTATATGCTGATGTCATTTTGCATTAGTCTTGGAACTTTTCATACTATTTTTCAAAGCGAAGCTACCTCATGCACCTCATTCTATGAATTGTTTACGACACGTTGCAAGATATAACGTAGCATCGCTTGATCCGGTTCACATATCCTACATGCTTGCTCATTCTCTCGTAGTTTTCTCTTACTCGTCTCCTGTCTCTGAAAAAAGCCTCGCAGATCAGTACAACAAAAGGTCAACGATTGTGTTTTAGTCCGAGAAAAAAAGAGACTTTCCGAAAGAATGGGCTTGTTTTTTCAAAAAAATCATGTCGTGTCTCCTCCAAATGATCCTATTTTGTGGACAGAAGTGCTAATATCTATTTTTTGAAGAACCGATCGAATCGCTTTTCTTCTTGGTGCCTTTGAAAAGGTCGGAATATATCTCTTTTGTTTACGAAAAGGCTAAAGTTGCTAGCAACCCCGTTTCATAGATAACGAATGAGGCACTTACTAAGACAATCATTGTGTACATGAGAACGGTCGTTTGGAGAATCCATACACCCGGGCAATTTAACACTGGTATCAAATCGTGGTAAACGTGTCTTTCCATTGCCAAAGAAATATACTCATCTGCTATATTCAGTGAATAGTACTGATAGCGTGAAACTATATGCTGATGTCATTTTGCATTAGTCTTGGAACTTTTAATACTATTTTTCAAAGCGAAGCTACCTCATGCACCTCATTCTATGAATTGTTTACGACACGTTGCAAGATATAACGTAGCATCGCTTGATCCGGTTCACATATCCTACATGCTTGCTCATTCTCTCGTAGTTTTCTCTTACTCGTCTCCTGTCTCTGAAAAAAGCCTCGCAGATCAGTACAACAAAAGGTCAACGATTGTGTTTTAGTCCGAGAAAAAAAGAGACTTTCCGAAAGAATGGGCTTGTTTTTTCAAAAAAATCATGTCGTGTCTCCGCCAAATGATCCTATTTTGTGGACAGAAGTGCCAATATCTATTTTTTGAAGAACCGATCGAATCGCTTTTCTTCTTGGTGCCTTAGAAAAGGTCGGATTATATCTCTTTTGTTGACGAAAAGGCTACAGTTGCTAGCAACCCCGTTTCATAGATAACGAATGAGGCACTTACTAAGACAATCATTGTGTACATGAGAACGGTCGTTTGGAGAATCCATACACCCGGGCAATTTAACACTGGTATCAAATCGTGGTACAAGTGTCTTTCCATTGCCAAAGAAATATACTCATCTGCTATATTCAGTGAATAGTACTGATAGCGTGAAACTATATGCTGATGTCATTTTGCATTAGTCTTGGAACTTTTCATACTATTTTTCAAAGCGAAGCTACCTCATGCACCTCATTCTATGAATTGTTTACGACACGTTGCAAGATATAACGTAGCATCGCTTGATCCGGTTCACATATCCTACATGCTTGCTCATTCTCTCGTAGTTTTCTCTTACTCGTCTCCTGTCTCTGGAAAAAGCCTCGCAGATCAGTACAACAAAAGGTCAACGATTGTGTTTTAGTCCGAGAAAAAAAGAGACTTTCCGAAAGAATGGGCTTGTTTTTTCAAAAAAATCATGTCGTGTCTCCTCCAAATGATCCTATTTTGTGGACAGAAGTGCTAATATCTATTTTTTGAAGAACCGATCGAATCGCTTTTCTTCTTGGTGCCTTTGAAAAGGTCGGATTATATCTCTTTTGTTGACGAAAAGGCTACAGTTGCTAGCAACCCCGTTTCATAGATAACGAATGAGGCACTTACTAAGACAATCATTGTGTACATGAGAACGGTCGTTTGGAGAATCCATACACCCGGGCAATTTAACACTGGTATCAAATCGTGGTACAAGTGTCTTTCCATTGCCAAAGAAATATACTCATCTGCTATATTCAGTGAATAGTACTGATAGCGTGAAACTATATGCTGATGTCATTTTGCATTAGTCTTGGAACTTTTAATACTATTTTTCAAAGCGAAGCTACCTCATGCACCTCATTCTATGAATTGTTTACGACACGTTGCAAGATATAATGTAGCATCGCTTGATCCGGTTCACATATCCTACATGCTTGCTCATTCTCTCGTAGTTTTCTCTTACTCGTCTCCTGTCTCTGAAAAAGCCTCGCAGATCAGTACAACAAAAGGTCAACGATTGTGTTTTAGTCCGAGAAAAAAAGAGACTTTCCGAAAGAATGGGCTTGTTTTTTCAAAAAAATCATGTCGTGTCTCCGCCAAATGATCCTATTTTGTGGACAGAAGTGCCAATATCTATTTTTTGAAGAACCGATCGAATCGCTTTTCGTCTTGGTGCCTTAGAAAAGGTCGGATTATATCTCTTTTGTTGACGAAAAGGCTACAGTTGCTAGCAACCCCGTTTCATAGATAACGAATGAGGCACTTACTAAGACAATCATTGTGTACATGAGAACGGTCGTTTGAGAATCCGTACACTATTCAACACTGGTATCAAATCGTGGTACAAGTGTCTTTCCATTGCCAAAGAAATATACTCATCTGCTATATTCAGTGAATAGTACTGATAGCGTGAAACTATATGCTGATGTCATTTTGCATTAGTCTTGGAACTTTTCATACTATTTTTCAATGCGAAGCTACCTCATGCACCTCATTCTATGAATTGTTTACGACACGTTGCAAGATATAACGTAGCATCGTTTGATCCGGTTCACATATCCTACATGCTTGCTCATTCTCTCGTAGTTTTCTCTTACTCGTCTCCTGTCTCTGAAAAAAGCCTCGCAGATCAGTACAACAAAAGGTCAACGATTGTGTTTTAGTCCGAGAAAAAAAGAGACTTTCCGAAAGAATGGGCTTGTTTTTTCAAAAAAATCATGTCGTGTCTCCTCCAAATGATCCTATTTTGTGGACAGAAGTGCTAATATCTATTTTTTGAAGAACCGATCGAATCGCTTTTCTTCTTGGTGCCTTTGAAAAGGTCGGAATATATCTCTTTTGTTTACGAAAAGGCTAAAGTTGCTAGCAACCCCGTTTCATAGATAACGAATGAGGCACTTACTAAGACAATCATTGTGTACATGAGAACGGTCGTTTGGAGAATCCATACACCCGGGCAATTTAACACTGGTATCAAATCGTGGTAAACGTGTCTTTCCATTGCCAAAGAAATATACTCATCTGCTATATTCAGTGAATAGTACTGATAGCGTGAAACTATATGCTGATGTCATTTTGCATTAGTCTTGGAACTTTTAATACTATTTTTCAAAGCGAAGCTACCTCATGCACCTTATTCTATGAATTGTTTACGACACGTTGCAAGATATAACGTAGCATCGTTTGATCCGGTTCACATATCCTACATGCTTGATCATTCTCTCGTAGTTTTCTCTTACTCGTCTCCTGTCTCTGAAAAAAGCCTCGCAGATCAGTACAACAAAAGGTCAACGATTGTGTTTTAGTCCGAGAAAAAAGAGACTTTCCGAAAGAATGGGCTTGTTTTTTCAAAAAAATCATGTCGTGTCTCCGCCAAATGATCCTATTTTGTGGACAGAAGTGCCAATATCTATTTTTTGAAGAACCGATCGAATCGCTTTTCTTCTTGGTGCCTTAGAAAAGGTCGGATTATATCTCTTTTGTTGACGAAAAGGCTACAGTTGCTAGCAACCCCGTTTCATAGATAACGAATGAGGCACTTACTAAGACAATCATTGTGTACATGAGAACGGTCGTTTGGAGAATCCATACACTATTCAACACTGGTATCAAATCGTGGTACAAGTGTCTTTCCATTGCCAAAGAAATATACTCATCTGCTATATTCAGTGAATAGTACTGATAGCGTGAAACTATATGCTGATGTCATTTTGCATTAGTCTTGGAACTTTTAATACTATTTTTCAATGCGAAGCTACCTCATGCACCTCATTCTATGAATTATTTACGACACGTTGCAAGATATAACGTAGCATCGTTTGATGCGGTTCACATATCCTACATGCTTGCTCATTCTCTCGTAGTTTTCTCTTACTCGTCTCCTGTCTCTGAAAAAAGCCTCGCAGATCAGTACAACAAAAGGTCAACGATTGTGTTTTAGTCCGAGAAAAAAAGAGACTTTCCGAAAGAAGTGGGCTTGTTTTTTCAAAAAAATCATGTCGTGTCTCCTCCAAATGATCCTATTTTGTGGACAGAAGTGCCAATATCTATTTTTTGAAGAACCGATCGAATCGCTTTTCTTCTTGGTGCCTTTGAAAAGGTCGGATTATATCTCTTTTGTTTACGAAAAGGCTAAAGTTGCTAGCAACCCCGTTTCATAGATAACGAATGAGGCACTTACTAAGACAATCATTGTGTACATGAGAACGGTCGTTTGAGAATCCATACACCCGGGCAATTTAACACTGGTATCAAATCGTGGTACAAGTGTCTTTCCATTGCCAAAGAAATATACTCATCTGCTATATTCAGTGAATAGTACTGATAGCGTGAAACTATATGCTGATGTCATTTTGCATTAGTCTTGGAACTTTTAATACTATTTTTCAAAGCGAAGCTACCTCATGCACCTCCTTCTATGAATTGTTTACGACACGTTGCAAGATAAAACGTAGCATCGCTTGATCCGGTTCACATATCCTACATGCTTGCTCATTCTCTCGTAGTTTTCTCTTACTCGTCTCCTGTCTCTGAAAAAAGCCTCGCAGATCAGTACAACAAAAGGTCAACGATTGTGTTTTGGTCCGAGAAAAAAAGAGACTTTCCGGAAGAATGGGCTTGTTTTTTCAAAAAAATCATATCGTGTCTCCTCCAAGTGATCCTATTTTGTGGACAGGAGTGCCAATATCCATTTTTTGAAGAACCGATCGAATCGCTTTTCTTCTTGGTGCCTTAGAAAAGGTCGGATTATATCTCTTTTGTTGACGAAAAGGCTACAGTTGCTAGCAACCCCGTTTCATAGATAACGAATGAGGCACTTACTAAGACAATCATTGTGTACATGAGAACGGTCGTTTGGAGAATCCATACACCCGGGCAATTTAACACTGGTATCAAATCGTGGTACAAGTGTCTTTCCATTGCCAAAGAAATATACTCATCTGCTATATTCAGTGAATAGTACTGATAGCGTGAAACTATATGCTGATGTCATTTTGCATTAGTCTTGGAACTTTTAATACTATTTTTCAAAGCGAAGCTACCTCATGCACCTCATTCTATGAATTGTTTACGACACGTTGCAAGATATAACGTAGCATCGTTTGATCCGGTTCACATATCCTACATGCTTGCTCATTCTCTCGTAGTTTTCTCTTACTCGTCTCCTGTCTCTGAAAAAAGCCTCGCAGATCAGTACAGCATAAGGTCAACGATTGTGTTTTAGTCCGAGAAAAAAAGAGACTTTCCGAAAGAATGGGCTTGTTTTTTCAAAAAAATCATGTCGTGTCTCCTCCAAATGATCCTATTTTGTGGACAGAAGTGCCAATATCTTTTTTGAAGAACCGATCGAATCGCTTTTCTTCTTGGTGCCTTTGAAAAGGTCGGATTATATCTCTTTTGTTTACGAAAAGGCTAAAGTTGCTAGCAACCCCGTTTCATAGATAACGAATGAGGCACTTACTAAGACAATCATTGTGTACATGAGAACGGTCGTTTGGAGAATCCGTACACTATTCAACACTGGTATCAAATCGTGGTACAAGTGTCTTTCCATTGCCAAAGAAATATACTCATCTGCTATATTCAGTGAATAGTACTGATAGCGTGAAACTATATGCTGATGTCATTTTGCATTAGTCTTGGAACTTTTGATACTATTTTTCAAAGCGAAGCTACCTCATGCACCTCATTCTATGAATTGTTTACGACACGTTGCAAGATATAACGTAGCATCGCTTGATCCGGTTCACATATCCTACATGCTTGCTCATTCTCTCGTAGTTTTCTCTTACTCGTCTCCTGTCTCTGGAAAAAGCCTCGCAGATCAGTACAACAAAAGGTCAACGATTGTGTTTTAGTCCGAGAAAAAAAGAGACTTTCCGAAAGAATGGGCTTGTTTTTTCAAAAAAATCATGTCGTGTCTCCTCCAAATGATCCTATTTTGTGGACAGAAGTGCCAATATCTATTTTTTGAAGAACCGATCGAATCGCTTTTCTTCTTGGTGCCTTTGAAAAGGTCGGATTATATCTCTTTTGTTTACGAAAAGGCTACAGTTGCTAGCAACCCCGTTTCATAGATAACGAATGAGGCACTTACTAAGACAATCATTGTGTACATGAGAACGGTCGTTTGGAGAATCCGTACACTATTCAACACTGGTATCAAATCGTGGTACAAGTGTCTTTCCATTGCCAAAGAAATATACTCATCTGCTATATTCAGTGAATAGTACTGATAGCGTGAAACTATATGCTGATGTCATTTTGCATTAGTCTTGGAACTTTTAATACTATTTTTCAAAGCGAAGCTACCTCATGCACCTCATTCTATGAATTGTTTACGACACGTTGCAAGATATAACGTAGCATCGCTTGATCCGGTTCACATATCCTACATGCTTGCTCATTCTCTCGTAGTTTTCTCTTACTCGTCTCCTGTCTCTGGAAAAAGCCTCGCAGATCAGTACAACAAAAGGTCAACGATTGTGTTTTAGTCCGAGAAAAAAAGAGACTTTCCGAAAGAATGGGCTTGTTTTTTCAAAAAAATCATGTCGTGTCTCCTCCAAATGATCCTATTTTGTGGACAGAAGTGCCAATATCTATTTTTTGAAGAACCGATCGAATCGCTTTTCTTCTTGGTGCCTTTGAAAAGGTCGGATTATATCTCTTTTGTTTACGAAAAGGCTAAAGTTGCTAGCAACCCCGTTTCATAGATAACGAATGAGGCACTTACTAAGACAATCATTGTGTACATGAGAACGGTCGTTTGGAGAATCCATACACTATTCAACACTGGTATCAAATCGTGGTACAAGTGTCTTTCCATTGCCAAAGAAATATACTCATCTGCTATATTCAGTGAATAGTACTGATAGCGTGAAACTATATGCTGATGTCATTTTGCATTAGTCTTGGAACTTTTAATACTATTTTTCAAAGCGAAGCTACCTCATGCACCTCATTCTATGAATTGTTTACGACACGTTGCAAGATATAACGTAGCATCGCTTGATCCGGTTCACATATCCTACATGCTTGCTCATTCTCTCGTAGTTTTCTCTTACTCGTCTCCTGTCTCTGAAAAAAGCCTCGCAGATCAGTACAGCATAAGGTCAACGATTGTGTTTTAGTCCGAGAAAAAAAGAGACTTTCCGAAAGAATGGGCTTGTTTTTTCAAAAAAATCATGTCGTGTCTCCTCCAAATGATCCTATTTTGTGGACAGAAGTGCCAATATCTATTTTTTGAAGAACCGATCGAATCGCTTTTCTTCTTGGTGCCTTTGAAAAGGTCGGATTATATCTCTTTTGTTTACGAAAAGGCTAAAGTTGCTAGCAACCCCGTTTCATAGATAACGAATGAGGCACTTACTAAGACAATCATTGTGTACATGAGAACGGTCGTTTGGAGAATCCATACACCCGGGCAATTTAACACTGGTATCAAATCGTGGTACAAGTGTCTTTCCATTGCCAAAGAAATATACTCATCTGCTATATTCAGTGAATAGTACTGATAGCGTGAAACTATATGCTGATGTCATTTTGCATTAGTCTTGGAACTTTTAATACTATTTTTCAAAGCGAAGCTACCTCATGCACCTCATTCTATGAATTGTTTACGACACGTTGCAAGATATAACGTAGCATCGCTTGATCCGGTTCACATATCCTACATGCTTGCTCATTCTCTCGTAGTTTTCTCTTACTCGTCTCCTGTCTCTGGAAAAAGCCTCGCAGATCAGTACAACAAAAGGTCAACGATTGTGTTTTAGTCCGAGAAAAAAAGAGACTTTCCGAAAGAATGGGCTTGTTTTTTCAAAAAAATCATGTCGTGTCTCCTCCAAATGATCCTATTTTGTGGACAGAAGTGCCAATATCTATTTTTTGAAGAACCGATCAAATCGCTTTTCTTCTTGGTGCCTTTGAAAAGGTCGGATTATATCTCTTTTGTTGACGAAAAGGCTACAGTTGCTAGCAACCCCGTTTCATAGATAACGAATGAGGCACTTACTAAGACAATCATTGTGTACATGAGAACGGTCGTTTGGAGAATCCATACACCCGGGCAATTTAACACTGGTATCAAATCGTGGTACAAGTGTCTTTCCATTGCCAAAGAAATATACTCATCTGCTATATTCAGTGAATAGTACTGATAGCGTGAAACTATATGCTGATGTCATTTTGCATTAGTCTTGGAACTTTTAATACTATTTTTCAAAGCGAAGCTACCTCATGCACCTCATTCTATGAATTGTTTACGACACGTTGCAAGATATAACGTAGCATCGCTTGATCCGGTTCACATATCCTACATGCTTGCTCATTCTCTCGTAGTTTTCTCTTACTCGTCTCCTGTCTCTGGAAAAAGCCTCGCAGATCAGTACAACAAAAGGTCAACGATTGTGTTTTAGTCCGAGAAAAAAAGAGACTTTCCGAAAGAATGGGCTTGTTTTTTCAAAAAAATCATGTCGTGTCTCCTCCAAATGATCCTATTTTGTGGACAGAAGTGCCAATATCTATTTTTTGAAGAACCGATCGAATCGCTTTTCTTCTTGGTGCCTTTGAAAAGGTCGGATTATATCTCTTTTGTTTACGAAAAGGCTAAAGTTGCTAGCAACCCCGTTTCATAGATAACGAATGAGGCACTTACTAAGACAATCATTGTGTACATGAGAACGGTCGTTTGGAGAATCCATACACTATTCAACACTGGTATCAAATCGTGGTACAAGTGTCTTTCCATTGCCAAAGAAATATACTCATCTGCTATATTCAGTGAATAGTACTGATAGCGTGAAACTATATGCTGATGTCATTTTGCATTAGTCTTGGAACTTTTAATACTATTTTTCAAAGCGAAGCTACCTCATGCACCTCATTCTATGAATTGTTTACGACACGTTGCAAGATATACCGTAGCATCGCTTGATCCGGTTCACATATCCTACATGCTTGCTCATTCTCTCGTAGTTTTCTCTTACTCGTCTCCTGTCTCTGGAAAAAGCCTCGCAGATCAGTACAACAAAAGGTCAACGATTGTGTTTTAGTCCGAGAAAAAAAGAGACTTTCCGAAAGAATGGGCTTGTTTTTTCAAAAAAATCATGTCGTGTCTCCTCCAAATGATCCTATTTTGTGGACAGAAGTGCCAATATCTATTTTTTGAAGAACCGATCGAATCGCTTTTCTTCTTGGTGCCTTTGAAAAGGTCGGATTATATCTCTTTTGTTTACGAAAAGGCTAAAGTTGCTAGCAACCCCGTTTCATAGATAACGAATGAGGCACTTACTAAGACAATCATTGTGTACATGAGAACGGTCGTTTGGAGAATCCATACACTATTCAACACTGGTATCAAATCGTGGTACAAGTGTCTTTCCATTGCCAAAGAAATATACTCATCTGCTATATTCAGTGAATAGTACTGATAGCGTGAAACTATATGCTGATGTCATTTTGCATTAGTCTTGGAACTTTTAATACTATTTTTCAAAGCGAAGCTACCTCATGCACCTCATTCTATGAATTGTTTACGACACGTTGCAAGATATACCGTAGCATCGCTTGATCCGGTTCACATATCCTACATGCTTGCTCATTCTCTCGTAGTTTTCTCTTACTCGTCTCCTGTCTCTGGAAAAAGCCTCGCAGATCAGTACAACAAAAGGTCAACGATTGTGTTTTAGTCCGAGAAAAAAGAGACTTTCCGAAAGAATGGGCTTGTTTTTTCAAAAAAATCATGTCGTGTCTCCTCCAAATGATCCTATTTTGTGGACAGAAGTGCCAATATCTATTTTTTGAAGAACCGATCGAATCGCTTTTCTTCTTGGTGCCTTTGAAAAGGTCGGATTATATCTCTTTTGTTTACGAAAAGGCTACAGTTGCTAGCAACCCCGTTTCATAGATAACGAATGAGGCACTTATTAAGACAATCATTGTGTACATGAGAACGGTCGTTTGGAGAATCCATACACCCGGGCAATTTAACACTGGTATCAAATCGTGGTACAAGTGTCTTTCCATTGCCAAAGAAATATACTCATCTGCTATATTCAGTGAATAGTACTGATAGCGTGAAACTATATGCTGATGTCATTTTGCATTAGTCTTGGAACTTTTGATACTATTTTTCAAAGCGAAGCTACCTCATGCACCTCATTCTATGAATTGTTTACGACACGTTGCAAGATATAACGTAGCATCGCTTGATCCGGTTCACATATCCTACATGCTTGCTCATTCTCTCGTAGTTTTCTCTTACTCGTCTCCTGTCTCTGGAAAAAGCCTCGCAGATCAGTACAACAAAAGGTCAACGATTGTGTTTTAGTCCGAGAAAAAAAGAGACTTTCCGAAAGAATGGGCTTGTTTTTTCAAAAAAATCATGTCGTGTCTCCTCCAAATGATCCTATTTTGTGGACAGAAGTGCCAATATCTATTTTTTGAAGAACCGATCAAATCGCTTTTCTTCTTGGTGCCTTTGAAAAGGTCGGATTATATCTCTTTTGTTGACGAAAAGGCTAAAGTTGCTAGCAACCCCGTTTCATAGATAACGAATGAGGCACTTACTAAGACAATCATTGTGTACATGAGAACGGTCGTTTGGAGAATCCATACACCCGGGCAATTTAACACTGGTATCAAATCGTGGTACAAGTGTCTTTCCATTGCCAAAGAAATATACTCATCTGCTATATTCAGTGAATAGTACTGATAGCGTGAAACTATATGCTGATGTCATTTTGCATTAGTCTTGGAACTTTTAGTACTATTTTTCAAAGCGAAGCTACCTCATGCACTTCATTCTATGAATTGTTTACGACACGTTGCAAGATATAACGTAGCATCGCTTGATCCGGTTCACATATCCTACATGCTTGCTCATTCTCTCGTAGTTTTCTCTTACTCGTCTCCTGTCTCTGGAAAAAGCCTCGCAGATCAGTACAACAAAAGGTCAACGATTGTGTTTTAGTCCGAGAAAAAAAGAGACTTTCCGAAAGAATGGGCTTGTTTTTTCAAAAAAATCATGTCGTGTCTCCTCCAAATGATCCTATTTTGTGGACAGAAGTGCCAATATCTATTTTTTGAAGAACCGATCGAATCGCTTTTCTTCTTGGTGCCTTTGAAAAGGTCGGATTATATCTCTTTTGTTTACGAAAAGGCTAAAGTTGCTAGCAACCCCGTTTCATAGATAACGAATGAGGCACTTACTAAGACAATCATTGTGTACATGAGAACGGTCGTTTGAGAATCCATACACTATTCAACACTGGTATCAAATCGTGGTACAAGTGTCTTTCCATTGCCAAAGAAATATACTCATCTGCTATATTCAGTGAATAGTACTGATAGCGTGAAACTATATGCTGATGTCATTTTGCATTAGTCTTGGAACTTTTAATACTTTTTTCAAAGCGAAGCTACCTCATGCACCTCATTCTATGAATTGTTTACGACACGTTGCAAGATATAATGTAGCATCGCTTGATCCGGTTCACATATCCTACATGCTTGCTCATTCTCTCGTAGTTTTCTCTTACTCGTCTCCTGTCTCTGGAAAAAGCCTCGCAGATCAGTACAACAAAAGGTCAACGATTGTGTTTTAGTCCGAGAAAAAAAGAGACTTTCCGAAAGATTGGGCTGGTTTTTTCAAAAAAATCATGTCGTGTCTCCTCCAAATGATCCTATTTTGTGGACAGAAGTGCCAATATCTATTTTTTGAAGAACCGATCGAATCGCTTTTCTTCTTGGTGCCTTTGAAAAGGTCGGATTATATCTCTTTTGTTTACGAAAAGGCTAAAGTTGCTAGCAACCCCGTTTCATAGATAACGAATGAGGCACTTACTAAGACAATCATTGTGTACATGAGAACGGTCGTTTGGAGAATCCATACACCCGGGCAATTTAACACTGGTATCAAATCGTGGTACAAGTGTCTTTCCATTGCCAAAGAAATATACTCATCTGCTATATTCAGTGAATAGTACTGATAGCGTGAAACTATATGCTGATGTCATTTTGCATTAGTCTTGGAACTTTTAATACTATTTTCAAAGCGAAGCTACCTCATGCACCTCATTCTATGAATTATTTACGACACGTTGCAAGATATAACGTAGCATCGCTTGATCCGGTTCACATATCCTACATGCTTGCTCATTCTCTCGTAGTTTTCTCTTACTCGTCTCCTGTCTCTGGAAAAAGCCTCGCAGATCAGTACAACAAAAGGTCAACGATTGTGTTTTAGTCCGAGAAAAAAAGAGACTTTCCGAAAGATTGGGCTGGTTTTTTCAAAAAAATCATGTCGTGTCTCCTCCAAATGATCCTATTTTGTGGACAGAAGTGCCAATATCTATTTTTTGAAGAACCGATCAAATCGCTTTTCTTCTTGGTGCCTTTGAAAAGGTCGGATTATATCTCTTTTGTTTACGAAAAGGCTACAGTTGCTAGCAACCCCGTTTCATAGATAACGAATGAGGCACTTACTAAGACAATCATTGTGTACATGAGAACGGTCGTTTGGAGAATCCATACACTATTCAACACTGGTATCAAATCGTGGTACAAGTGTCTTTCCATTGCCAAAGAAATATACTCATCTGCTATATTCAGTGAATAGTACTGATAGCGTGAAACTATATGCTGATGTCATTTTGCATTAGTCTTGGAACTTTTAATACTATTTTTCAAAGCGAAGCTACCTCATGCACCTCATTCTATGAATTGTTTACGACACGTTGCAAGATATAACGTAGCTTCGTTTGATCCGGTTCACATATCCTACATGCTTGCTCATTCTCTCGTAGTTTTCTCTTACTCGTCTCCTGTCTCTGAAAAAAGCCTCGCAGATCAGTACAGCATAAGGTCAACGATTGTGTTTTAGTCCGAGAAAAAAAGAGACTTTCCGAAAGAATGGGCTGTTTTTTCAAAAAAATCATGCCGTGTCTCCTCCAAGTGATCCTATTTTGTGGCAGAAGTGCCAATATCTATTTTTTTGAAGAACCGATCGAATCGCTTTTCTTCTTGGTGCCTTTGAAAAGGTCGGATTATATCTCTTTTGTTTACGAAAAGGCTACAGTTGCTAGCAACCCCGTTTCATAGATAACGAATGAGGCACTTACTAAGACAATCATTGTGTACATGAGAACGGTCGTTTGGAGAATCCATACACCCGGGCAATTTAACACTGGTATCAAATCGTGGTACAAGTGTCTTTCCATTGCCAAAGAAATATACTCATCTGCTATATTCAGTAAATAGTACTGATAGCGTGAAACTATATGCTGATGTCATTTTGAATTAGTCTTGGAACTTTGAATACTATTTTTCAAAGCGAAGCTACCTCATGCACCTCATTCTATGAATTGTTTACGACACGTTGCAAGATATAACGTAGCATCGCTTGATCCGGTTCACATATCCTACATGCTTGCTCATTCTCTCGTAGTTTTCTCTTACTCGTCTCCTGTCTCTGAAAAAAGCCTCGCAGATCAGTACAACAAAAGGTCAACGATTGTGTTTTAGTCCGAGAAAAAAAGAGACTTTCCGAAAGAATGGGCTTGTTCTTTCAAAAAAATCATGTCGTGTCTCCTCCAAAGGATCCTATTTTGTGGACAGAAGTGCCAATATCTATTTTTTGAAGAACCGATCGAATCGCTTTTCTTCTTGGTGCCTTTGAAAAGGTCGGATTATATCTCTTTTGTTTACGAAAAGGCTACAGTTGCTAGCAACCCCGTTTCATAGATAACGAATGAGGCACTTACTAAGACAATCATTGTGTACATGAGAACGGTCGTTTGGAGAATCCATACACCCGGGCAATTTAACACTGGTATCAAATCGTGGTACAAGTGTCTTTCCATTGCCAAAGAAATATACTCATCTGCTATATTCAGTGAATAGTACTGATAGCGTGAAACTATATGCTGATGTCATTTTGCATTAGTCTTGGAACTTTTAATACTATTTTTCAAAGCGAAGCTACCTCATGCACCTCATTCTATGAATTGTTTACGACACGTTGCAAGATATAACGTAGCATCGCTTGATCCGGTTCACATATCCTACATGCTTGCTCATTCTCTCGTAGTTTTCTCTTACTCGTCTCCTGTCTCTGGAAAAAGCCTCGCAGATCAGTACAACAAAAGGTCAACGATTGTGTTTTAGTCCGAGAAAAAAGAGACTTTCCGAAAGAATGGGCTTGTTTTTTCAAAAAAATCATGTCGTGTCTCCTCCAAATGATCCTATTTTGTGGACAGAAGTGCCAATATCTATTTTTTGAAGAACCGATCGAATCGCTTTTCTTCTTGGTGCCTTTGAAAAGGTCGGATTATATCTCTTTTGTTTACGAAAAGGCTAATGTTGCTAGCAACCCCGTTTCATAGATAACGAATGAGGCACTTACTAAGACAATCATTGTGTACATGAGAACGGTCGTTTGGAGAATCCATACACCCGGGCAATTTAACACTGGTATCAAATCGTGGTACAAGTGTCTTTCCATTGCCAAAGAAATATACTCATCTGCTATATTCAGTGAATAGTACTGATAGCGTGAAACTATATGCTGATGTCATTTTGCATTAGTCTTGGAACTTTTAATACTATTTTTCAAAGCGAAGCTACCTCATGCACCTCATTCTATGAATTGTTTACGACACGTTGCAAGATATAACGTAGCATCGCTTGATCCGGTTCACATATCCTACATGCTTGCTCATTCTCTCGTAGTTTTCTCTTACTCGTCTCCTGTCTCTGAAAAAAGCCTCGCAGATCAGTACAACAAAAGGTCAACGATTGTGTTTTAGTCCGAGAAAAAAAGAGACTTTCCGAAAGAATGGGCTTGTTTTTTCAAAAAAATCATGTCGTGTCTCCTCCAAATGATCCTATTTTGTGGACAGAAGTGCCAATATCTATTTTTTGAAGAACCGATCGAATCGCTTTTCTTCTTGGTGCCTTTGAAAAGGTCGGATTATATCTCTTTTGTTTACGAAAAGGCTAAAGTTGCTAGCAACCCCGTTTCATAGATAACGAATGAGGCACTTACTAAGACAATCATTGTGTACATGAGAACGGTCGTTTGGAGAATCCATACACTATTCAACACTGGTATCAAATCGTGGTACAAGTGTCTTTCCATTGCCAAAGAAATATACTCATCTGCTATATTCAGTGAATAGTACTGATAGCGTGAAACTATATGCTGATGTCATTTTGCATTAGTCTTGGAACTTTTAATACTATTTTTCAAAGCGAAGCTACCTCATGCACCTCATTCTATGAATTGTTTACGACACGTTGCAAGATATAACGTAGCATCGTTTGATCCGGTTCACATATCCTACATGCTTGCTCATTCTCTCGTAGTTTTCTCTTACTCGTCTCCTGTCTCTGAAAAAAGCCTCGCAGATCAGTACAGCATAAGGTCAACGATTGTGTTTTAGTCCGAGAAAAAAAGAGACTTTCCGAAAGAATGGGCTTGTTTTTTCAAAAAAATCATGTCGTGTCTCCTCCAAATGATCCTATTTTGTGGACAGAGGTGCCAATATCTTTTTTTTGAAGAACCGATCGAATCGCTTTTCTTCTTGGTGCCTTTGAAAAGGTCGGATTATATCTCTTTTGTTTACGAAAAGGCTAAAGTTGCTAGCAACCCCGTTTCATAGATAACGAATGAGGCACTTACTAAGACAATCATTGTGTACATGAGAACGGTCGTTTGGAGAATCCATACACCCGGGCAATTTAACACTGGTATCAAATCGTGGTACAAGTGTCTTTCCATTGCCAAAGAAATATACTCATCTGCTATATTCAGTAAATAGTACTGATAGCGTGAAACTATATGCTGATGTCATTTTGAATTAGTCTTGGAACTTTGAATACTATTTTTCAAAGCGAAGCTACCTCATGCACCTCATTCTATGAATTGTTTACGACACGTTGCAAGATATAACGTAGCATCGCTTGATCCGGTTCACATATCCTACATGCTTGCTCATTCTCTCGTAGTTTTCTCTTACTCGTCTCCTGTCTCTGAAAAAAGCCTCGCAGATCAGTACAACAAAAGGTCAACGATTGTGTTTTAGTCCGAGAAAAAAAGAGACTTTCCGAAAGAATGGGCTGGTTTTTTCAAAAAAATCATGTCGTGTCTCCTCCAAATGATCCTATTTTGTGGACAGAGGTGCCAATATCTTTTTTTTGAAGAACCGATCGAATCGCTTTTCTTCTTGGTGCCTTTGAAAAGGTCGGATTATATCTCTTTTGTTGACGAAAAGGCTACAGTTGCTAGCAACCCCGTTTCATAGATAACGAATGAGGCACTTACTAAGACAATCATTGTGTACATGAGAACGGTCGTTTGGAGAATCCATACACCCGGGCAATTTAACACTGGTATCAAATCGTGGTACAAGTGTCTTTCCATTGCCAAAGAAATATACTCATCTGCTATATTCAGTGAATAGTACTGATAGCGTGAAACTATATGCTGATGTCATTTTGCATTAGTCTTGGAACTTTTGATACTATTTTTCAAAGCGAAGCTACCTCATGCACCTCATTCTATGAATTGTTTACGACACGTTGCAAGATATAACGTAGCATCGCTTGATCCGGTTCACATATCCTACATGCTTGCTCATTCTCTCGTAGTTTTCTCTTACTCGTCTCCTGTCTCTGGAAAAAGCCTCGCAGATCAGTACAACAAAAGGTCAACGATTGTGTTTTAGTCCGAGAAAAAATGAGACTTTCCGAAAGAATGGGCTTGTTTTTTCAAAAAAATCATGTCGTGTCTCCTCCAAATGATCCTATTTTGTGGACAGAAGTGCCAATATCTATTTTTTGAAGAACCGATCGAATCGCTTTTCTTCTTGGTGCCTTTGAAAAGGTCGGAATATATCTCTTTTGTTTACGAAAAGGCTAAAGTTGCTAGCAACCCCGTTTCATAGATAACGAATGAGGCACTTACTAAGACAATCATTGTGTACATGAGAACGGTCGTTTGGAGAATCCATACACCCGGGCAATTTAACACTGGTATCAAATCGTGGTACAAGTGTCTTTCCATTGCCAAAGAAATATACTCATCTGCTATATTCAGTGAATAGTACTGATAGCGTGAAACTATATGCTGATGTCATTTTGCATTAGTCTTGGAACTTTTAATACTATTTTCAAAGCGAAGCTACCTCATGCACCTCATTCTATGAATTGTTTACGACACGTTGCAAGATATACCGTAGCATCGCTTGATCCGGTTCACATATCCTACATGCTTGCTCATTCTCTCGTAGTTTTCTCTTACTCGTCTCCTGTCTCTGAAAAAAGCCTCGCAGATCAGTACAACAAAAGGTCAACGATTGTGTTTTAGTCCGAGAAAAAAAGAGACTTTCCGAAAGAATGGGCTTGTTTTTTCAAAAAAATCATGTCGTGTCTCCTCCAAATGATCCTATTTTGTGGACAGAGGTGCCAATATCTTTTTTTTGAAGAACCGATCGAATCGCTTTTCTTCTTGGTGCCTTTGAAAAGGTCGGATTATATCTCTTTTGTTTACGAAAAGGCTAATGTTGCTAGCAACCCCGTTTCATAGATAACGAATGAGGCACTTACTAAGACAATCATTGTGTACATGAGAACGGTCGTTTGGAGAATCCATACACCCGGGCAATTTAACACTGGTATCAAATCGTGGTACAAGTGTCTTTCCATTGCCAAAGAAGTATACTCATCTGCTATATTCAGTAAATAGTACTGATAGCGTGAAACTATATGCTGATGTCATTTTGAATTAGTCTTGGAACTTTGAATACTATTTTTCAAAGCGAAGCTACCTCATGCACCTCATTCTATGAATTGTTTACGACACGTTGCAAGATATAACGTAGCATCGTTTGATCCGGTTCACATATCCTACATGCTTGCTCATTCTCTCGTAGTTTTCTCTTACTCGTCTCCTGTCTCTGGAAAAAGCCTCGCAGATCAGTACAACAAAAGGTCAACGATTGTGTTTTAGTCCGAGAAAAAAGAGACTTTCCGAAAGAATGGGCTTGTTTTTTCAAAAAAATCATGTCGTGTCTCCTCCAAATGATCCTATTTTGTGGACAGAAGTGCCAATATCTATTTTTTGAAGAACCGATCGAATCGCTTTTCTTCTTGGTGCCTTTGAAAAGGTCGGATTATATCTCTTTTGTTTACGAAAAGGCTACAGTTGCTAGCAACCCCGTTTCATAGATAACGAATGAGGCACTTACTAAGACAATCATTGTGTACATGAGAACGGTCGTTTGGAGAATCCATACACCCGGGCAATTTAACACTGGTATCAAATCGTGGTACAAGTGTCTTTCCATTGCCAAAGAAATATACTCATCTGCTATATTCAGTAAATAGTACTGATAGCGTGAAACTATATGCTGATGTCATTTTGCATTAGTCTTGGAACTTTTAATACTATTTTTCAAAGCGAAGCTACCTCATGCACCTCATTCTATGAATTGTTTACGACACGTTGCAATATATAACGTAGCATCGTTTGATCCGGTTCACATATCCTACATGCTTGCTCATTCTCTCGTAGTTTTCTATTACTCGTCTCCTGTCTCT
>CAJNAR010000084.1:0-28724 GCA_905220665.1 Albugo candida | reverse complement strand
CGTATCTCGAAACACTACATAAATATAGTACAACCCTAAGAATGAATGGAAAACGTCAAGGACAACTCGAACGTGTTCACGAATGATGCGTGATGATGGTTTTCTTGTGTCTCCTCATAAATGCCCGCGCATTACGTATACTGCGAGTTATTCCTACATGCTTTGTAGTAGACACGACAAAAGAAACAAGCAGGAAACAGAATCGTAAGACGTTGTTCAGTTCTTGCAAATTGTTTTTCAATTAAAAAGCATCACAACATGCATGCAATGTCGATCATTGAAGTGAGCTCCCTGAAATCGATCTAGCAGAAATACAAACTCTGCCACGCGAAACCGAGACCACATCCGCCGCCATACAAACCGGCACCAAAAGTATTCCAGTATCCCAATGGGTACGCCCATCCTCCAAGTCCACCACATGAAAACCCAACTCCAGGACCAAACCGCCTATCCGAGACCGCCGAAACCACCGAGACCACCCCAGTATTGCTCATTATTACTATCAGTGTCATTTTGTTGTTGCTCGGATGACTTGGCTACTTTCTTGACAGGCTCCACATTGCCTGTAAGTGAGACTCCAGAAGGCAGCTTTACATTCTGAATCGCTTCCAATGCTTGTTCTCGTGTTGTTAGGGACGCATGATGCTCCTGAACGCCTTCCGATGGCAAATCTAGTTTTTCGGGTATACTAGAAACCGCTGGTAAGATGAAAAGAAACATCTTCAACATGAATGATAGGTTCACCATAGCTTGGATCTCGTACAATACAAAGATGTTAGTCGTTTGTTTCCAATTTCGGAATGAGAAAGTATCCCGTCATCGAGCAAACGTTTGCGATATGCGCGCGTCTGCTGAATTGATGGATCGATCGTAGGATTGGGTTCTGGAAACTGCAGTATTGCCAAACGACATCTCTTGAATCAATCGATCTCTCAAAGCGACTCAACTTGAAGATGTAGTTTAACTGTCACTACACGTTGCTGGATCATGGGACGGGACTCGAGCCCGTATCTCGAAACACTTCATAAATATAGTACAACCCTAAGAATGAATGGAAAACGTCAAGGACAACTCCAATGTGTACACAAATGATGCGTGATGATGGTTGCCTCGTGTCTCCTCATAAATGCCCGGCATTACGTATACTGCGAGTTATTCCTACATGCTTTGTAGTGAGACACGACAAAAGAAACAAGCAGGAAACAGAATCGTAAGACGTTGTTCAGTTCTCGCAAATTGTTTTTAAATTAAAAAGCATCACAACATGCATGCAATGTCGATCATTGAAGCGAGCTCCCTGAAATCGATCTAGCAGAAATACAAACTCTGCCACGCGAAACCGAGACCACATCCGCCGCCATACAAACCGGCACCAAAAGTATTCCAGTATCCCAATGGGTACGCCCATCCTCCAAGTCCACCACATGAAAACCCAAACCTCCAAGGACCAAACCCGCCATATCCACCGAGACCGCCGAAACCACCGAGACCACCCCAGTATTGCTCATTATTACTATCAGTGTCATTTTGTTGTTGCTCGGATGGCTTGGCTACTTTCTTGACAGGCTCCACATTGCCTGTAAGTGAGACTCCAGAAGGCAGCTTTACATTCTGAATCGCTTCCAATGCTTGTTCTCGTGTTGGTAGGGACGCATGATGCTCCTGAACGCCTTCCGATGGCAAATCTAGTTTTTCGGGTATACTAGAAACCGCTGGTAAGATGAAAAGAAACATCTTCAACATGAATGATAGGTTCATCCTAGCTTGGATCTCGTGCAATACAAAGATGTTAGTCGTTTGTTTCCAATTTCGGAATGAGAAAGTATCCCGTCATCGAGCAAACGTTTGCGATATGCGCGCGTGTGCTGAATTGATGGATCGATCGTAGGATTGGGTTCTGGAAACTGCAGTATTGCCAAACGACATCTCTTGAATCAATCGATCTCTCAAAGCGACTCAACTTGAAGATGTAGTTTAACTGTCACTACACGTTGCTGGATCATGGGACGGGACTCGAGCCCGTATCTCGAAACACTACATAAATATAGTACAACCCTAAGAATGAATGGAAAACGTCAAGGACAACTTCAACGTGTTCACGAATGATGCGTGATGATGGTTTTCTTGTGTCTCCTCATAAATGCCCGCGCATTACGTATACTGCGAGTTATTCCTACATGCTTTGTAGTAAGACACGACAAAAGAAACAAGAAGGAAACAGAATCGTAAGACGTTGTTTAGTTCTTGCAAATTGTTTTTCAATTAAAAAGCATCACAACATGCATGCAATGTCGATCATTGAAGTGAGCTCCCTGAAATCGATCTAGCAGAAATACAAACTCTGCCACGCGAAACCGAGACCACATCCGCCGCCATACAAACCGGCACCAAAAGTATTCCAGTATCCCAATGGGTACGCCCATCCTCCAAGTCCACCACATGAAAACCCAAACCTCCAAGGACCAAACCCGCCATATCCACCGAGACCGCCGAAACCACCGAGACCACCCCAGTATTGCTCATTATTACTATCAGTGTCATTTTGTTGTTGCTCGGATGGCTTGGCTACTTTCTTGACAGGCTCCACATTGCCTGTAAGTGAGACTCCAGAAGGCAGCTTTACATTCTGAATCGCTTCCAATGCTTGTTCTCGTGTTGTTAGGGACGCATGATGCTCCTGAACGCCTTCCGATGGCAAATCTAGTTTTTCGGGTATACTAGAAACCGCTGGTAAGATGAAAAGAAACATCTTCAACATGAATGATAGGTTCACCATAGCTTGGATCTCGTACAATACAAAGATGTTAGTCGTTTGTTTCCAATTTCGGAATGAGAAAGTATCCCGTCATCGAGCAAACGTTTGCGATATGCGCGCGTCTGCTGAATTGATGGATCGATCGTAGGATTGGGTTCTGGAAACTGCAGTATTGCCAAACGACATCTCTTGAATCAATCGATCTCTCAAAGCGACTCAACTTGAAGATGTAGTTTAACTGTCACTACACGTTGCTGGATCATGGGACGGGACTCGAGCCCGTATCTCGAAACACTTCATAAATATAGTACAACCCTAAGAATGAATGGAAAACGTCAAGGACAACTCCAATGTGTACACAAATGATGCGTGATGATGGTTGCCTCGTGTCTCCTCATAAATGCCCGGCATTACGTATACTGCGAGTTATTCCTACATGCTTTGTAGTGAGACACGACAAAAGAAACAAGCAGGAAACAGAATCGTAAGACGTTGTTCAGTTCTCGCAAATTGTTTTTAAATTAAAAAGCATCACAACATGCATGCAATGTCGATCATTGAAGCGAGCTCCCTGAAATCGATCTAGCAGAAATACAAACTCTGCCACGCGAAACCGAGACCACATCCGCCGCCATACAAACCGGCACCAAAAGTATTCCAGTATCCCAATGGGTACGCCCATCCTCCAAGTCCACCACATGAAAACCCAAACCTCCAAGGACCAAACCCGCCATATCCACCGAGACCGCCGAAACCACCGAGACCACCCCAGTATTGCTCATTATTACTATCAGTGTCATTTTGTTGTTGCTCGGATGACTTGGCTACTTTCTTGACAGGCTCCACATTGCCTGTAAGTGAGACTCCAGAAGGCAGCTTTACATTCTGAATCGCTTCCAATGCTTGTTCTCGTGTTGGTAGGGACGCATGATGCTCCTGAACGCCTTCCGATGGCAAATCTAGTTTTTCGGGTATACTAGAAACCGCTGGTAAGATGAAAAGAAACATCTTCAACATGAATGATAGGTTCATCCTAGCTTGGATCTCGTGCAATACAAAGATGTTAGTCGTTTGTTTCCAATTTCGGAATGAGAAAGTATCCCGTCATCGAGCAAACGTTTGCGATATGCGCGCGTCTGCTGAATTGATGGATCGATCGTAGGATTGGGTTCTGGAAACTGCAGTATTGCCAAACGACATCTCTTGAATCAATCGATCTCTCAAAGCGACTCAACTTGAAGATGTAGTTTAACTGTCACTACACGTTGCTGGATCATGGGACGGGACTCGAGCCCGTATCTCGAAACACTACATAAATATAGTACAACCCTAAGAATGAATGGAAAACGTCAAGGACAACTCAACGTGTTCACGAATGATGCGTGATGATGGTTTTCTTGTGTCTCCTCATAAATGCCCGCGCATTACGTATACTGCGAGTTATTCCTACATGCTTTGTAGTAAGACACGACAAAAGAAACAAGAAGGAAACAGAATCGTAAGACGTTGTTTAGTTCTTGCAAATTGTTTTTCAATTAAAAAGCATCACAACATGCATGCAATGTCGATCATTGAAGTGAGCTCCCTGAAATCGATCTAGCAGAAATACAAACTCTGCCACGCGAAACCGAGACCACATCCGCCGCCATACAAACCGGCACCAAAAGTATTCCAGTATCCCAATGGGTACGCCCATCCTCCAAGTCCACCACATGAAAACCCAAACCTCCAAGGACCAAACCCGCCATATCCACCGAGACCGCCGAAACCACCGAGACCACCCCAGTATTGCTCATTATTACTATCAGTGTCATTTTGTTGTTGCTCGGATGGCTTGGCTACTTTCTTGACAGGCTCCACATTGCCTGTAAGTGAGACTCCAGAAGGCAGCTTTACATTCTGAATCGCTTCCAATGCTTGTTCTCGTGTTGTTAGGGACGCATGATGCTCCTGAACGCCTTCCGATGGCAAATCTAGTTTTTCGGGTATACTAGAAACCGCTGGTAAGATGAAAAGAAACATCTTCAACATGAATGATAGGTTCATCCTAGCTTGGATCTCGTGCAATACAAAGATGTTAGTCGTTTGTTTCCAATTTCGGAATGAGAAAGTATCCCGTCATCGAGCAAACGTTTGCGATATGCGCGCGTGTGCTGAATTGATGGATCGATCGTAGGATTGGGTTCTGGAAACTGCAGTATTGCCAAACGACATCTCTTGAATCAATCGATCTCTCAAAGCGACTCAACTTGAAGATGTAGTTTAACTGTCACTACACGTTGCTGGATCATGGGACGGGACTCGAGCCCGTATCTCGAAACACTACATAAATATAGTACAACCCTAAGAATGAATGGAAAACGTCAAGGACAACTCGAACGTGTTCACGAATGATGCGTGATGATGGTTTTCTTGTGTCTCCTCATAAATGCCCGCGCATTACGTATACTGCGAGTTATTCCTACATGCTTTGTAGTAAGACACGACAAAAGAAACAAGAAGGAAACAGAATCGTAAGACGTTGTTTAGTTCTTGCAAATTGTTTTTCAATTAAAAAGCATCACAACATGCATGCAATGTCGATCATTGAAGTGAGCTCCCTGAAATCGATCTAGCAGAAATACAAACTCTGCCACGCGAAACCGAGACCACATCCGCCGCCATACAAACCGGCACCAAAAGTATTCCAGTATCCCAATGGGTACGCCCATCCTCCAAGTCCACCACATGAAAACCCAAACCTCCAAGGACCAAACCCGCCATATCCACCGAGACCGCCGAAACCACCGAGACCACCCCAGTATTGCTCATTATTACTATCAGTGTCATTTTGTTGTTGCTCGGATGGCTTGGCTACTTTCTTGACAGGCTCCACATTGCCTGTAAGTGAGACTCCAGAAGGCAGCTTTACATTCTGAATCGCTTCCAATGCTTGTTCTCGTGTTGGTAGGGACGCATGATGCTCCTGAACGCCTTCCGATGGCAAATCTAGTTTTTCGGGTATACTAGAAACCGCTGGTAAGATGAAAAGAAACATCTTCAACATGAATGATAGGTTCATCCTAGCTTGGATCTCATGCAATACAAAGATGTTAGTCGTTTGTTTCCAATTTCGGAATGAGAAAGTATCCCGTCATCGAGCAAACGTTTGCGATATGCGCGCGTCTGCTGAATTGATGGATCGATCGTAGGATTGGGTTCTGGAAACTGCAGTATTGCCAAACGACATCTCTTGCATCAATCGATCTCTCAAAGCGACTCAACTTGAAGATGTATTTTAACTGTCAGTACACGTTGCTGGATCATGGAACGGGACTCGAGCACGTATCTCGAAACACTTCATAAATATAGTACAACATTAAGAATGAATGGAAAACGTCAAGGACAACTCCAATGTGTACACAAATGATGCGTGATGATGGTTGCCTCGTGTCTCCTCATAAATGCCCGGCATTACGTATACTGCGAGTTATTCCTACATGCTTTGTAGTGAGACACGACAAAAGAAACAAGCAGGAAACAGAATCGTAAGACGTTGTTCAGTTCTTGCAAATTGTTTTTAAATTAAAAAGCATCACAACATGCATGCAATGTCGATCATTGAAGCGAGCTCCCTGAAATCGATCTAGCAGAAATACAAACTCTGCCACGCGAAACCGAGACCACATCCGCCGCCATACAAACCGGCACCAAAAGTATTCCAGTATCCCAATGGGTACGCCCATCCTCCAAGTCCACCACATGAAAACCCAAACCTCCAAGGACCAAACCCGCCATATCCACCGAGACCGCCGAAACCACCGAGACCACCCCAGTATTGCTCATTATTACTATCAGTGTCATTTTGTTGTTGCTCGGATGGCTTGGCTACTTTCTTGACAGGCTCCACATTGCCTGTAAGTGAGACTCCAGAAGGCAGCTTTACATTCTGAATCGCTTCCAATGCTTGTTCTCGTGTTGGTAGGGACGCATGATGCTCCTGAACGCCTTCCGATGGCAAATCTAGTTTTTCGGGTATACTAGAAACCGCTGGTAAGATGAAAAGAAACATCTTCAACATGAATGATAGGTTCATCCTAGCTTGGATCTCGTGCAATACAAAGATGTTAGTCGTTTGTTTCCAATTTCGGAATGAGAAAGTATCCCGTCATCGAGCAAACGTTTGCGATATGCGCGCGTCTGCTGAATTGATGGATCGATCGTAGGATTGGGTTCTGGAAACTGCAGTATTGCCAAACGACATCTCTTGAATCAATCGATCTCTCAAAGCGACTCAACTTGAAGATGTAGTTTAACTGTCACTACACGTTGCTGGATCATGGGACGGGACTCGAGCCCGTATCTCGAAACACTACATAAATATAGTACAACCCTAAGAATGAATGGAAAACGTCAAGGACAACTCGAACGTGTTCACGAATGATGCGTGATGATGGTTTTCTTGTGTCTCCTCATAAATGCCCGCGCATTACGTATACTGCGAGTTATTCCTACATGCTTTGTAGTAAGACACGACAAAAGAAACAAGAAGGAAACAGAATCGTAAGACGTTGTTTAGTTCTTGCAAATTGTTTTTCAATTAAAAAGCATCACAACATGCATGCAATGTCGATCATTGAAGTGAGCTCCCTGAAATCGATCTAGCAGAAATACAAACTCTGCCACGCGAAACCGAGACCACATCCGCCGCCATACAAACCGGCACCAAAAGTATTCCAGTATCCCAATGGGTACGCCCATCCTCCAAGTCCACCACATGAAAACCCAAACCTCCAAGGACCAAACCCGCCATATCCACCGAGACCGCCGAAACCACCGAGACCACCCCAGTATTGCTCATTATTACTATCAGTGTCATTTTGTTGTTGCTCGGATGGCTTGGCTACTTTCTTGACAGGCTCCACATTGCCTGTAAGTGAGACTCCAGAAGGCAGCTTTACATTCTGAATCGCTTCCAATGCTTGTTCTCGTGTTGTTAGGGACGCATGATGCTCCTGAACGCCTTCCGATGGCAAATCTAGTTTTTCGGGTATACTAGAAACCGCTGGTAAGATGAAAAGAAACATCTTCAACATGAATGATAGGTTCACCATAGCTTGGATCTCGTACAATACAAAGATGTTAGTCGTTTGTTTCCAATTTCGGAATGAGAAAGTATCCCGTCATCGAGCAAACGTTTGCGATATGCGCGCGTCTGCTGAATTGATGGATCGATCGTAGGATTGGGTTCTGGAAACTGCAGTATTGCCAAACGACATCTCTTGAATCAATCGATCTCTCAAAGCGACTCAACTTGAAGATGTAGTTTAACTGTCACTACACGTTGCTGGATCATGGGACGGGACTCGAGCCCGTATCTCGAAACACTTCATAAATATAGTACAACCCTAAGAATGAATGGAAAACGTCAAGGACAACTCCAATGTGTACACAAATGATGCGTGATGATGGTTGCCTCGTGTCTCCTCATAAATGCCCGGCATTACGTATACTGCGAGTTATTCCTACATGCTTTGTAGTGAGACACGACAAAAGAAACAAGCAGGAAACAGAATCGTAAGACGTTGTTCAGTTCTCGCAAATTGTTTTTAAATTAAAAAGCATCACAACATGCATGCAATGTCGATCATTGAAGCGAGCTCCCTGAAATCGATCTAGCAGAAATACAAACTCTGCCACGCGAAACCGAGACCACATCCGCCGCCATACAAACCGGCACCAAAAGTATTCCAGTATCCCAATGGGTACGCCCATCCTCCAAGTCCACCACATGAAAACCCAAACCTCCAAGGACCAAACCCGCCATATCCACCGAGACCGCCGAAACCACCGAGACCACCCCAGTATTGCTCATTATTACTATCAGTGTCATTTTGTTGTTGCTCGGATGGCTTGGCTACTTTCTTGACAGGCTCCACATTGCCTGTAAGTGAGACTCCAGAAGGCAGCTTTACATTCTGAATCGCTTCCAATGCTTGTTCTCGTGTTGGTAGGGACGCATGATGCTCCTGAACGCCTTCCGATGGCAAATCTAGTTTTTCGGGTATACTAGAAACCGCTGGTAAGATGAAAAGAAACATCTTCAACATGAATGATAGGTTCATCCTAGCTTGGATCTCGTGCAATACAAAGATGTTAGTCGTTTGTTTCCAATTTCGGAATGAGAAAGTATCCCGTCATCGAGCAAACGTTTGCGATATGCGCGCGTCTGCTGAATTGATGGATCGATCGTAGGATTGGGTTCTGGAAACTGCAGTATTGCCAAACGACATCTCTTGAATCAATCGATCTCTCAAAGCGACTCAACTTGAAGATGTAGTTTAACTGTCACTACACGTTGCTGGATCATGGGACGGGACTCGAGCCCGTATCTCGAAACACTACATAAATATAGTACAACCCTAAGAATGAATGGAAAACGTCAAGGACAACTCGAACGTGTTCACGAATGATGCGTGATGATGGTTTTCTTGTGTCTCCTCATAAATGCCCGCGCATTACGTATACTGCGAGTTATTCCTACATGCTTTGTAGTAAGACACGACAAAAGAAACAAGAAGGAAACAGAATCGTAAGACGTTGTTTAGTTCTTGCAAATTGTTTTTCAATTAAAAAGCATCACAACATGCATGCAATGTCGATCATTGAAGTGAGCTCCCTGAAATCGATCTAGCAGAAATACAAACTCTGCCACGCGAAACCGAGACCACATCCGCCGCCATACAAACCGGCACCAAAAGTATTCCAGTATCCCAATGGGTACGCCCATCCTCCAAGTCCACCACATGAAAACCCAAACCTCCAAGGACCAAACCCGCCATATCCACCGAGACCGCCGAAACCACCGAGACCACCCCAGTATTGCTCATTATTACTATCAGTGTCATTTTGTTGTTGCTCGGATGGCTTGGCTACTTTCTTGACAGGCTCCACATTGCCTGTAAGTGAGACTCCAGAAGGCAGCTTTACATTCTGAATCGCTTCCAATGCTTGTTCTCGTGTTGGTAGGGACGCATGATGCTCCTGAACGCCTTCCGATGGCAAATCTAGTTTTTCGGGTATACTAGAAACCGCTGGTAAGATGAAAAGAAACATCTTCAACATGAATGATAGGTTCATCCTAGCTTGGATCTCGTGCAATACAAAGATGTTAGTCGTTTGTTTCCAATTTCGGAATGAGAAAGTATCCCGTCATCGAGCAAACGTTTGCGATATGCGCGCGTCTGCTGAATTGATGGATCGATCGTAGGATTGGGTTCTGGAAACTGCAGTATTGCCAAACGACATCTCTTGAATCAATCGATCTCTCAAAGCGACTCAACTTGAAGATGTAGTTTAACTGTCACTACACGTTGCTGGATCATGGGACGGGACTCGAGCCCGTATCTCGAAACACTACATAAATATAGTACAACCCTAAGAATGAATGGAAAACGTCAAGGACAACTCGAACGTGTTCACGAATGATGCGTGATGATGGTTTTCTTGTGTCTCCTCATAAATGCCCGCGCATTACGTATACTGCGAGTTATTCCTACATGCTTTGTAGTAAGACACGACAAAAGAAACAAGAAGGAAACAGAATCGTAAGACGTTGTTTAGTTCTTGCAAATTGTTTTTCAATTAAAAAGCATCACAACATGCATGCAATGTCGATCATTGAAGTGAGCTCCCTGAAATCGATCTAGCAGAAATACAAACTCTGCCACGCGAAACCGAGACCACATCCGCCGCCATACAAACCGGCACCAAAAGTATTCCAGTATCCCAATGGGTACGCCCATCCTCCAAGTCCACCACATGAAAACCCAAACCTCCAAGGACCAAACCCGCCATATCCACCGAGACCGCCGAAACCACCGAGACCACCCCAGTATTGCTCATTATTACTATCAGTGTCATTTTGTTGTTGCTCGGATGGCTTGGCTACTTTCTTGACAGGCTCCACATTGCCTGTAAGTGAGACTCCAGAAGGCAGCTTTACATTCTGAATCGCTTCCAATGCTTGTTCTCGTGTTGGTAGGGACGCATGATGCTCCTGAACGCCTTCCGATGGCAAATCTAGTTTTTCGGGTATACTAGAAACCGCTGGTAAGATGAAAAGAAACATCTTCAACATGAATGATAGGTTCATCCTAGCTTGGATCTCATGCAATACAAAGATGTTAGTCGTTTGTTTCCAATTTCGGAATGAGAAAGTATCCCGTCATCGAGCAAACGTTTGCGATATGCGCGCGTGTGCTGAATTGATGGATCGATCGTAGGATTGGGTTCTGGAAACTGCAGTATTGCCAAACGACATCTCTTGCATCAATCGATCTCTCAAAGCGACTCAACTTGAAGATGTATTTTAACTGTCACTACACGTTGCTGGATCATGGAACGGGACTCGAGCCCGTATCTCGAAACACTTCATAAATATAGTACAACCCTAAGAATGAATGGAAAACGTCAAGGACAACTCCAATGTGTACACAAATGATGCGTGATGATGGTTGCCTCGTGTCTCCTCATAAATGCCCGGCATTACGTATACTGCGAGTTATTCCTACATGCTTTGTAGTGAGACACGACAAAAGAAACAAGCAGGAAACAGAATCGTAAGACGTTGTTCAGTTCTTGCAAATTGTTTTTAAATTAAAAAGCATCACAACATGCATGCAATGTCGATCATTGAAGCGAGCTCCCTGAAATCGATCTAGCAGAAATACAAACTCTGCCACGCGAAACCGAGACCACATCCGCCGCCATACAAACCGGCACCAAAAGTATTCCAGTATCCCAATGGGTACGCCCATCCTCCAAGTCCACCACATGAAAACCCAAACCTCCAAGGACCAAACCCGCCATATCCACCGAGACCGCCGAAACCACCGAGACCACCCCAGTATTGCT
Organism: Albugo candida; assembly: GCA_905220665.1. Classification (NCBI taxonomy): domain Eukaryota; phylum Oomycota; class Peronosporomycetes; order Albuginales; family Albuginaceae; genus Albugo; species Albugo candida. The sequence goes on along the minus strand of CAJNAR010000084.1, from coordinate 17,074 downwards.
CATTATTACTATCAGTGTCATTTTGTTGTTGCTCGGATGGCTTGGCTACTTTCTTGACAGGCTCCACATTGCCTGTAAGTGAGACTCCAGAAGGCAGCTTTACATTCTGAATCGCTTCCAATGCTTGTTCTCGTGTTGGTAGGGACGCATGATGCTCCTGAACGCCTTCCGATGGCAAATCTAGTTTTTCGGGTATACTAGAAACCGCTGGTAAGATGAAAAGAAACATCTTCAACATGAATGATAGGTTCACCATAGCTTGGATCTCGTACAATACAAAGATGTTAGTCGTTTGTTTCCAATTTCGGAATGAGAAAGTATCCCGTCATCGAGCAAACGTTTGCGATATGCGCGCGTGTGCTGAATTGATGGATCGATCGTAGGATTGGGTTCTGGAAACTGCAGTATTGCCAAACGACATCTCTTGCATCAATCGATCTCTCAAAGCGACTCAACTTGAAGATGTATTTTAACTGTCACTACACGTTGCTGGATCATGGAACGGGACTCGAGCCCGTATCTCGAAACACTTCATAAATATAGTACAACCCTAAGAATGAATGGAAAACGTCAAGGACAACTCCAATGTGTACACAAATGATGCGTGATGATGGTTGCCTCGTGTCTCCTCATAAATGCCCGGCATTACGTATACTGCGAGTTATTCCTACATGCTTTGTAGTGAGACACGACAAAAGAAACAAGCAGGAAACAGAATCGTAAGACGTTGTTCAGTTCTTGCAAATTGTTTTTAAATTAAAAAGCATCACAACATGCATGCAATGTCGATCATTGAAGCGAGCTCCCTGAAATCGATCTAGCAGAAATACAAACTCTGCCACGCGAAACCGAGACCACATCCGCCGCCATACAAACCGGCACCAAAAGTATTCCAGTATCCCAATGGGTACGCCCATCCTCCAAGTCCACCACATGAAAACCCAAACCTCCAAGGACCAAACCCGCCATATCCACCGAGACCGCCGAAACCACCGAGACCACCCCAGTATTGCTCATTATTACTATCAGTGTCATTTTGTTGTTGCTCGGATGGCTTGGCTACTTTCTTGACAGGCTCCACATTGCCTGTAAGTGAGACTCCAGAAGGCAGCTTTACATTCTGAATCGCTTCCAATGCTTGTTCTCGTGTTGGTAGGGACGCATGATGCTCCTGAACGCCTTCCGATGGCAAATCTAGTTTTTCGGGTATACTAGAAACCGCTGGTAAGATGAAAAGAAACATCTTCAACATGAATGATAGGTTCACCATAGCTTGGATCTCGTACAATACAAAGATGTTAGTCGTTTGTTTCCAATTTCGGAATGAGAAAGTATCCCGTCATCGAGCAAACGTTTGCGATATGCGCGCGTGTGCTGAATTGATGGATCGATCGTAGGATTGGGTTCTGGAAACTGCAGTATTGCCAAACGACATCTCTTGAATCAATCGATCTCTCAAAGCGACTCAACTTGAAGATGTAGTTTAACTGTCACTACACGTTGCTGGATCATGGGACGGGACTCGAGCCCGTATCTCGAAACACTACATAAATATAGTACAACCCTAAGAATGAATGGAAAACGTCAAGGACAACTCGAACGTGTTCACGAATGATGCGTGATGATGGTTTTCTTGTGTCTCCTCATAAATGCCCGCGCATTACGTATACTGCGAGTTATTCCTACATGCTTTGTAGTAAGACACGACAAAAGAAACAAGAAGGAAACAGAATCGTAAGACGTTGTTTAGTTCTTGCAAATTGTTTTTCAATTAAAAAGCATCACAACATGCATGCAATGTCGATCATTGAAGTGAGCTCCCTGAAATCGATCTAGCAGAAATACAAACTCTGCCACGCGAAACCGAGACCACATCCGCCGCCATACAAACCGGCACCAAACGCATCCCAGTATCCCAATGGGTACGCCCATCCTCCAAGTCCACCACATGAAAACCCAAACCTCCAAGGACCAAACCCGCCATATCCACCGAGACCGCCGAAACCACCGAGACCACCCCAGTATTGCTCATTATTACTATCAGTGTCATTTTGTTGTTGCTCGGATGACTTGGCTACTTTCTTGACAGGCTCCACATTGCCTGTAAGTGAGACTCCAGAAGGCAGCTTTACATTCTGAATCGCTTCCAATGCTTGTTCTCGTGTTGGTAGGGACGCATGATGCTCCTGAACGCCTTCCGATGGCAAATCTAGTTTTTCGGGTATACTAGAAACCGCTGGTAAGATGAAAAGAAACATCTTCAACATGAATGATAGGTTCACCATAGCTTGGATCTCGTACAATACAAAGATGTTAGTCGTTTGTTTCCAATTTCGGAATGAGAAAGTATCCCGTCATCGAGCAAACGTTTGCGATATGCGCGCGTGTGCTGAATTGATGGATCGATCGTAGGATTGGGTTCTGGAAACTGCAGTATTGCCAAACGACATCTCTTGCATCAATCGATCTCTCAAAGCGACTCAACTTGAAGATGTATTTTAACTGTCACTACACGTTGCTGGATCATGGAACGGGACTCGAGCACGTATCTCGAAACACTTCATAAATATAGTACAACATTAAGAATGAATGGAAAACGTCAAGGACAACTCCAATGTGTACACAAATGATGCGTGATGATGGTTGCCTCGTGTCTCCTCATCAATGCCCGGCATTACGTATACTGCGAGTTATTCCTACATGCTTTGTAGTGGGACACGACAAAAGAAACAAGCAGGAAACAGAATCATAAGACGTTGTTTAGTTCTTGCAAATTGTTTTTAAATTAAAAAGCATCACAACATGCATGTAATGTCGATCATTGAAGCGAGCTCCCTGAAATCGATCTAGCAGAAATACAAACTCTGCCACGCGAAACCGAGACCACATCCGCCGCCATACAAACCGGCACCAAAAGTATTCCAGTATCCCAATGGGTACGCCCATCCTCCAAGTCCACCACATGAAAACCCAAACCTCCAAGGACCAAACCCGCCATATCCACCGAGACCGCCGAAACCACCGAGACCACCCCAGTATTGCTCATTATTACTATCAGTGTCATTTTGTTGTTGCTCGGATGACTTGGCTACTTTCTTGACAGGCTCCACATTGCCTGTAAGTGAGACTCCAGAAGGCAGCTTTACATTCTGAATCGCTTCCAATGCTTGTTCTCGTGTTGGTAGGGACGCATGATGCTCCTGAACGCCTTCCGATGGCAAATCTAGTTTTTCGGGTATACTAGAAACCGCTGGTAAGATGAAAAGAAACATCTTCAACATGAATGATAGGTTCACCATAGCTTGGATCTCGTACAATACAAAGATGTTAGTCGTTTGTTTCCAATTTCGGAATGAGAAAGTATCCCGTCATCGAGCAAACGTTTGCGATATGCGCGCGTGTGCTGAATTGATGGATCGATCGTAGGATTGGGTTCTGGAAACTGCAGTATTGCCAAACGACATCTCTTGAATCAATCGATCTCTCAAAGCGACTCAACTTGAAGATGTAGTTTAACTGTCACTACACGTTGCTGGATCATGGGACGGGACTCGAGCCCGTATCTCGAAACACTACATAAATATAGTACAACCCTAAGAATGAATGGAAAACGTCAAGGACAACTTCAACGTGTTCACGAATGATGCGTGATGATGGTTTTCTTGTGTCTCCTCATAAATGCCCGCGCATTACGTATACTGCGAGTTATTCCTACATGCTTTGTAGTAAGACACGACAAAAGAAACAAGAAGGAAACAGAATCGTAAGACGTTGTTTAGTTCTTGCAAATTGTTTTTCAATTAAAAAGCATCACAACATGCATGCAATGTCGATCATTGAAGCGAGCTCCCTGAAATCGATCTAGCAGAAATACAAACTCTGCCACGCGAAACCGAGACCACATCCGCCGCCATACAAACCGGCACCAAAAGTATTCCAGTATCCCAATGGGTACGCCCATCCTCCAAGTCCACCACATGAAAACCCAAACCTCCAAGGACCAAACCCGCCATATCCACCGAGACCGCCGAAACCACCGAGACCACCCCAGTATTGCTCATTATTACTATCAGTGTCATTTTGTTGTTGCTCGGATGACTTGGCTACTTTCTTGACAGGCTCCACATTGCCTGTAAGTGAGACTCCAGAAGGCAGCTTTACATTCTGAATCGCTTCCAATGCTTGTTCTCGTGTTGGTAGGGACGCATGATGCTCCTGAACGCCTTCCGATGGCAAATCTAGTTTTTCGGGTATACTAGAAACCGCTGGTAAGATGAAAAGAAACATCTTCAACATGAATGATAGGTTCACCATAGCTTGGATCTCGTACAATACAAAGATGTTAGTCGTTTGTTTCCAATTTCGGAATGAGAAAGTATCCCGTCATCGAGCAAACGTTTGCGATATGCGCGCGTGTGCTGAATTGATGGATCGATCGTAGGATTGGGTTCTGGAAACTGCAGTATTGCCAAACGACATCTCTTGAATCAATCGATCTCTCAAAGCGACTCAACTTGAAGATGTAGTTTAACTGTCACTACACGTTGCTGGATCATGGGACGGGACTCGAGCCCGTATCTCGAAACACTACATAAATATAGTACAACCCTAAGAATGAATGGAAAACGTCAAGGACAACTTCAACGTGTTCACGAATGATGCGTGATGATGGTTTTCTTGTGTCTCCTCATAAATGCCCGCGCATTACGTATACTGCGAGTTATTCCTACATGCTTTGTAGTAAGACACGACAAAAGAAACAAGAAGGAAACAGAATCGTAAGACGTTGTTTAGTTCTTGCAAATTGTTTTTCAATTAAAAAGCATCACAACATGCATGCAATGTCGATCATTGAAGTGAGCTCCCTGAAATCGATCTAGCAGAAATACAAACTCTGCCACGCGAAACCGAGACCACATCCGCCGCCATACAAACCGGCACCAAACGCATCCCAGTATCCCAATGGGTACGCCCATCCTCCAAGTCCACCACATGAAAACCCAAACCTCCAAGGACCAAACCCGCCATATCCACCGAGACCGCCGAAACCACCGAGACCACCCCAGTATTGCTCATTATTACTATCAGTGTCATTTTGTTGTTGCTCGGATGACTTGGCTACTTTCTTGACAGGCTCCACATTGCCTGTAAGTGAGACTCCAGAAGGCAGCTTTACATTCTGAATCGCTTCCAATGCTTGTTCTCGTGTTGTTAGGGACGCATGATGCTCCTGAACGCCTTCCGATGGCAAATCTAGTTTTTCGGGTATACTAGAAACCGCTGGTAAGATGAAAAGAAACATCTTCAACATGAATGATAGGTTCACCATAGCTTGGATCTCGTACAATACAAAGATGTTAGTCGTTTGTTTCCAATTTCGGAATGAGAAAGTATCCCGTCATCGAGCAAACGTTTGCGATATGCGCGCGTGTGCTGAATTGATGGATCGATCGTAGGATTGGGTTCTGGAAACTGCAGTATTGCCAAACGACATCTCTTGAATCAATCGATCTCTCAAAGCGACTCAACTTGAAGATGTAGTTTAACTGTCACTACACGTTGCTGGATCATGGGACGGGACTCGAGCCCGTATCTCGAAACACTTCATAAATATAGTACAACCCTAAGAATGAATGGAAAACGTCAAGGACAACTTCAACGTGTTCACGAATGATGCGTGATGATGGTTGCCTCGTGTCTCCTCATAAATGCCCGCGCATTACGTATACTGCGAGTTATTCCTACATGCTTTGTAGTAAGACACGACAAAAGAAACAAGAAGGAAACAGAATCGTAAGACGTTGTTTAGTTCTTGCAAATTGTTTTTCAATTAAAAAGCATCACAACATGCATGCAATGTCGATCATTGAAGTGAGCTCCCTGAAATCGATCTAGCAGAAATACAAACTCTGCCACGCGAAACCGAGACCACATCCGCCGCCATACAAACCGGCACCAAACGCATCCCAGTATCCCAATGGGTACGCCCATCCTCCAAGTCCACCACATGAAAACCCAAACCTCCAAGGACCAAACCCGCCATATCCACCGAGACCGCCGAAACCACCGAGACCACCCCAGTATTGCTCATTATTACTATCAGTGTCATTTTGTTGTTGCTCGGATGGCTTGGCTACTTTCTTGACAGGCTCCACATTGCCTGTAAGTGAGACTCCAGAAGGCAGCTTTACATTCTGAATCGCTTCCAATGCTTGTTCTCGTGTTGGTAGGGACGCATGATGCTCCTGAACGCCTTCCGATGGCAAATCTAGTTTTTCGGGTATACTAGAAACCGCTGGTAAGATGAAAAGAAACATCTTCAACATGAATGATAGGTTCACCATAGCTTGGATCTCGTACAATACAAAGATGTTAGTCGTTTGTTTCCAATTTCGGAATGAGAAAGTATCCCGTCATCGAGCAAACGTTTGCGATATGCGCGCGTGTGCTGAATTGATGGATCGATCGTAGGATTGGGTTCTGGAAACTGCAGTATTGCCAAACGACATCTCTTGAATCAATCGATCTCTCAAAGCGACTCAACTTGAAGATGTAGTTTAACTGTCACTACACGTTGCTGGATCATGGGACGGGACTCGAGCCCGTATCTCGAAACACTACATAAATATAGTACAACCCTAAGAATGAATGGAAAACGTCAAGGACAACTTCAACGTGTTCACGAATGATGCGTGATGATGGTTTTCTTGTGTCTCCTCATAAATGCCCGCGCATTACGTATACTGCGAGTTATTCCTACATGCTTTGTAGTAAGACACGACAAAAGAAACAAGAAGGAAACAGAATCGTAAGACGTTGTTTAGTTCTTGCAAATTGTTTTTCAATTAAAAAGCATCACAACATGCATGCAATGTCGATCATTGAAGTGAGCTCCCTGAAATCGATCTAGCAGAAATACAAACTCTGCCACGCGAAACCGAGACCACATCCGCCGCCATACAAACCGGCACCAAACGCATCCCAGTATCCCAATGGGTACGCCCATCCTCCAAGTCCACCACATGAAAACCCAAACCTCCAAGGACCAAACCCGCCATATCCACCGAGACCGCCGAAACCACCGAGACCACCCCAGTATTGCTCATTATTACTATCAGTGTCATTTTGTTGTTGCTCGGATGACTTGGCTACTTTCTTGACAGGCTCCACATTGCCTGTAAGTGAGACTCCAGAAGGCAGCTTTACATTCTGAATCGCTTCCAATGCTTGTTCTCGTGTTGGTAGGGACGCATGATGCTCCTGAACGCCTTCCGATGGCAAATCTAGTTTTTCGGGTATACTAGAAACCGCTGGTAAGATGAAAAGAAACATCTTCAACATGAATGATAGGTTCACCATAGCTTGGATCTCGTACAATACAAAGATGTTAGTCGTTTGTTTCCAATTTCGGAATGAGAAAGTATCCCGTCATCGAGCAAACGTTTGCGATATGCGCGCGTGTGCTGAATTGATGGATCGATCGTAGGATTGGGTTCTGGAAACTGCAGTATTGCCAAACGACATCTCTTGAATCAATCGATCTCTCAAAGCGACTCAACTTGAAGATGTAGTTTAACTGTCACTACACGTTGCTGGATCATGGGACGGGACTCGAGCCCGTATCTCGAAACACTACATAAATATAGTACAACCCTAAGAATGAATGGAAAACGTCAAGGACAACTTCAACGTGTTCACGAATGATGCGTGATGATGGTTTTCTTGTGTCTCCTCATAAATGCCCGCGCATTACGTATACTGCGAGTTATTCCTACATGCTTTGTAGTAAGACACGACAAAAGAAACAAGAAGGAAACAGAATCGTAAGACGTTGTTTAGTTCTTGCAAATTGTTTTTCAATTAAAAAGCATCACAACATGCATGCAATGTCGATCATTGAAGTGAGCTCCCTGAAATCGATCTAGCAGAAATACAAACTCTGCCACGCGAAACCGAGACCACATCCGCCGCCATACAAACCGGCACCAAACGCATCCCAGTATCCCAATGGGTACGCCCATCCTCCAAGTCCACCACATGAAAACCCAAACCTCCAAGGACCAAACCCGCCATATCCACCGAGACCGCCGAAACCACCGAGACCACCCCAGTATTGCTCATTATTACTATCAGTGTCATTTTGTTGTTGCTCGGATGACTTGGCTACTTTCTTGACAGGCTCCACATTGCCTGTAAGTGAGACTCCAGAAGGCAGCTTTACATTCTGAATCGCTTCCAATGCTTGTTCTCGTGTTGGTAGGGACGCATGATGCTCCTGAACGCCTTCCGATGGCAAATCTAGTTTTTCGGGTATACTAGAAACCGCTGGTAAGATGAAAAGAAACATCTTCAACATGAATGATAGGTTCACCATAGCTTGGATCTCGTACAATACAAAGATGTTAGTCGTTTGTTTCCAATTTCGGAATGAGAAAGTATCCCGTCATCGAGCAAACGTTTGCGATATGCGCGCGTGTGCTGAATTGATGGATCGATCGTAGGATTGGGTTCTGGAAACTGCAGTATTGCCAAACGACATCTCTTGAATCAATCGATCTCTCAAAGCGACTCAACTTGAAGATGTAGTTTAACTGTCACTACACGTTGCTGGATCATGGGACGGGACTCGAGCCCGTATCTCGAAACACTACATAAATATAGTACAACCCTAAGAATGAATGGAAAACGTCAAGGACAACTTCAACGTGTTCACGAATGATGCGTGATGATGGTTTTCTTGTGTCTCCTCATAAATGCCCGCGCATTACGTATACTGCGAGTTATTCCTACATGCTTTGTAGTAAGACACGACAAAAGAAACAAGAAGGAAACAGAATCGTAAGACGTTGTTTAGTTCTTGCAAATTGTTTTTCAATTAAAAAGCATCACAACATGCATGCAATGTCGATCATTGAAGTGAGCTCCCTGAAATCGATCTAGCAGAAATACAAACTCTGCCACGCGAAACCGAGACCACATCCGCCGCCATACAAACCGGCACCAAACGCATCCCAGTATCCCAATGGGTACGCCCATCCTCCAAGTCCACCACATGAAAACCCAAACCTCCAAGGACCAAACCCGCCATATCCACCGAGACCGCCGAAACCACCGAGACCACCCCAGTATTGCTCATTATTACTATCAGTGTCATTTTGTTGTTGCTCGGATGACTTGGCTACTTTCTTGACAGGCTCCACATTGCCTGTAAGTGAGACTCCAGAAGGCAGCTTTACATTCTGAATCGCTTCCAATGCTTGTTCTCGTGTTGGTAGGGACGCATGATGCTCCTGAACGCCTTCCGATGGCAAATCTAGTTTTTCGGGTATACTAGAAACCGCTGGTAAGATGAAAAGAAACATCTTCAACATGAATGATAGGTTCACCATAGCTTGGATCTCGTACAATACAAAGATGTTAGTCGTTTGTTTCCAATTTCGGAATGAGAAAGTATCCCGTCATCGAGCAAACGTTTGCGATATGCGCGCGTGTGCTGAATTGATGGATCGATCGTAGGATTGGGTTCTGGAAACTGCAGTATTGCCAAACGACATCTCTTGAATCAATCGATCTCTCAAAGCGACTCAACTTGAAGATGTAGTTTAACTGTCACTACACGTTGCTGGATCATGGGACGGGACTCGAGCCCGTATCTCGAAACACTACATAAATATAGTACAACCCTAAGAATGAATGGAAAACGTCAAGGACAACTCGAACGTGTTCACGAATGATGCGTGATGATGGTTTTCTTGTGTCTCCTCATAAATGCCCGCGCATTACGTATACTGCGAGTTATTCCTACATGCTTTGTAGTAAGACACGACAAAAGAAACAAGAAGGAAACAGAATCGTAAGACGTTGTTTAGTTCTTGCAAATTGTTTTTCAATTAAAAAGCATCACAACATGCATGCAATGTCGATCATTGAAGTGAGCTCCCTGAAATCGATCTAGCAGAAATACAAACTCTGCCACGCGAAACCGAGACCACATCCGCCGCCATACAAACCGGCACCAAACGCATCCCAGTATCCCAATGGGTACGCCCATCCTCCAAGTCCACCACATGAAAACCCAAACCTCCAAGGACCAAACCCGCCATATCCACCGAGACCGCCGAAACCACCGAGACCACCCCAGTATTGCTCATTATTACTATCAGTGTCATTTTGTTGTTGCTCGGATGACTTGGCTACTTTCTTGACAGGCTCCACATTGCCTGTAAGTGAGACTCCAGAAGGCAGCTTTACATTCTGAATCGCTTCCAATGCTTGTTCTCGTGTTGGTAGGGACGCATGATGCTCCTGAACGCCTTCCGATGGCAAATCTAGTTTTTCGGGTATACTAGAAACCGCTGGTAAGATGAAAAGAAACATCTTCAACATGAATGATAGGTTCACCATAGCTTGGATCTCGTACAATACAAAGATGTTAGTCGTTTGTTTCCAATTTCGGAATGAGAAAGTATCCCGTCATCGAGCAAACGTTTGCGATATGCGCGCGTGTGCTGAATTGATGGATCGATCGTAGGATTGGGTTCTGGAAACTGCAGTATTGCCAAACGACATCTCTTGAATCAATCGATCTCTCAAAGCGACTCAACTTGAAGATGTAGTTTAACTGTCACTACACGTTGCTGGATCATGGGACGGGACTCGAGCCCGTATCTCGAAACACTACATAAATATAGTACAACCCTAAGAATGAATGGAAAACGTCAAGGACAACTTCAACGTGTTCACGAATGATGCGTGATGATGGTTTTCTTGTGTCTCCTCATAAATGCCCGCGCATTACGTATACTGCGAGTTATTCCTACATGCTTTGTAGTAAGACACGACAAAAGAAACAAGAAGGAAACAGAATCGTAAGACGTTGTTTAGTTCTTGCAAATTGTTTTTCAATTAAAAAGCATCACAACATGCATGCAATGTCGATCATTGAAGTGAGCTCCCTGAAATCGATCTAGCAGAAATACAAACTCTGCCACGCGAAACCGAGACCACATCCGCCGCCATACAAACCGGCACCAAACGCATCCCAGTATCTCAATGGGTACGCCCATCCTCCAAGTCCACCACATGAAAACCCAAACCTCCAAGGACCAAACCCGCCATATCCACCGAGACCGCCGAAACCACCGAGACCACCCCAGTATTGCTCATTATTACTATCAGTGTCATTTTGTTGTTGCTCGGATGACTTGGCTACTTTCTTGACAGGCTCCACATTGCCTGTAAGTGAGACTCCAGAAGGCAGCTTTACATTCTGAATCGCTTCCAATGCTTGTTCTCGTGTTGGTAGGGACGCATGATGCTCCTGAACGCCTTCCGATGGCAAATCTAGTTTTTCGGGTATACTAGAAACCGCTGGTAAGATGAAAAGAAACATCTTCAACATGAATGATAGGTTCACCATAGCTTGGATCTCGTACAATACAAAGATGTTAGTCGTTTGTTTCCAATTTCGGAATGAGAAAGTATCCCGTCATCGAGCAAACGTTTGCGATATGCGCGCGTGTGCTGAATTGATGGATCGATCGTAGGATTGGGTTCTGGAAACTGCAGTATTGCCAAACGACATCTCTTGAATCAATCGATCTCTCAAAGCGACTCAACTTGAAGATGTAGTTTAACTGTCACTACACGTTGCTGGATCATGGGACGGGACTCGAGCCCGTATCTCGAAACACTACATAAATATAGTACAACCCTAAGAATGAATGGAAAACGTCAAGGACAACTCAACGTGTTCACGAATGATGCGTGATGATGGTTTTCTTGTGTCTCCTCATAAATGCCCGCGCATTACGTATACTGCGAGTTATTCCTACATGCTTTGTAGTAAGACACGACAAAAGAAACAAGAAGGAAACAGAATCGTAAGACGTTGTTTAGTTCTTGCAAATTGTTTTTCAATTAAAAAGCATCACAACATGCATGCAATGTCGATCATTGAAGTGAGCTCCCTGAAATCGATCTAGCAGAAATACAAACTCTGCCACGCGAAACCGAGACCACATCCGCCGCCATACAAACCGGCACCAAACGCATCCCAGTATCTCAATGGGTACGCCCATCCTCCAAGTCCACCACATGAAAACCCAAACCTCCAAGGACCAAACCCGCCATATCCACCGAGACCGCCGAAACCACCGAGACCACCCCAGTATTGCTCATTATTACTATCAGTGTCATTTTGTTGTTGCTCGGATGACTTGGCTACTTTCTTGACAGGCTCCACATTGCCTGTAAGTGAGACTCCAGAAGGCAGCTTTACATTCTGAATCGCTTCCAATGCTTGTTCTCGTGTTGGTAGGGACGCATGATGCTCCTGAACGCCTTCCGATGGCAAATCTAGTTTTTCGGGTATACTAGAAACCGCTGGTAAGATGAAAAGAAACATCTTCAACATGAATGATAGGTTCACCATAGCTTGGATCTCGTACAATACAAAGATGTTAGTCGTTTGTTTCCAATTTCGGAATGAGAAAGTATCCCGTCATCGAGCAAACGTTTGCGATATGCGCGCGTCTGCTGAATTGATGGATCGATCGTAGGATTGGGTTCTGGAAACTGCAGTATTGCCAAACGACATCTCTTGAATCAATCGATCTCTCAAAGCGACTCAACTTGAAGATGTAGTTTAACTGTCACTACACGTTGCTGGATCATGGGACGGGACTCGAGCCCGTATCTCGAAACACTTCATAAATATAGTACAACCCTAAGAATGAATGGAAAACGTCAAGGACAACTCCAATGTGTACACAAATGATGCGTGATGATGGTTGCCTCGTGTCTCCTCATAAATGCCCGGCATTACGTATACTGCGAGTTATTCCTACATGCTTTGTAGTAAGACACGACAAAAGAAACAAGCAGGAAACAGAATCGTAAGACGTTGTTTAGTTCTTGCAAATTGTTTTTCAATTAAAAAGCATCACAACATGCATGCAATGTCGATCATTGAAGTGAGCTCCCTGAAATCGATCTAGCAGAAATACAAACTCTGCCACGCGAAACCGAGACCACATCCGCCGCCATACAAACCGGCACCAAACGCATCCCAGTATCCCAATGGGTACGCCCATCCTCCAAGTCCACCACATGAAAACCCAAACCTCCAAGGACCAAACCCGCCATATCCACCGAGACCGCCGAAACCACCGAGACCACCCCAGTATTGCTCATTATTACTATCAGTGTCATTTTGTTGTTGCTCGGATGACTTGGCTACTTTCTTGACAGGCTCCACATTGCCTGTAAGTGAGACTCCAGAAGGCAGCTTTACATTCTGAATCGCTTCCAATGCTTGTTCTCGTGTTGGTAGGGACGCATGATGCTCCTGAACGCCTTCCGATGGCAAATCTAGTTTTTCGGGTATACTAGAAACCGCTGGTAAGATAAAAAGAAACATCTTCAACATGAATGATAGGTTCACCATAGCTTGGATCTCGTACAATACAAAGATGTTAGTCGTTTGTTTCCAATTTCGGAATGAGAAAGTATCCCGTCATCGAGCAAACGTTTGCGATATGCGCGCGTCTGCTGAATTGATGGATCGATCGTAGGATTGGGTTCTGGAAACTGCAGTATTGCCAAACGACATCTCTTGCATCAATCGATCTCTCAAAGCGACTCAACTTGAAGATGTATTTTAACGTTGCTGGATCATGGGACGGGACTCGAGCCCGTATCTCGAAACACTTCATAAATATAGTACAACCCTAAGAATGAATGGAAAACGTCAAGGACAACTCCAATGTGTACACAAATGATGCGTGATGATGGTTGCCTCGTGTCTCCTCATAAATGCCCGGCATTACGTATACTGCGAGTTATTCCTACATGCTTTGTAGTAAGACACGACAAAAGAAACAAGCAGGAAACAGAATCGTAAGACGTTGTTCAGTTCTTGCAAATTGTTTTTCAATTAAAAAGCATCACAACATGCATGCAATGTCGATCATTGAAGTGAGCTCCCTGAAATCGATCTAGCAGAAATACAAACTCTGCCACGCGAAACCGAGACCACATCCGCCGCCATACAAACCGGCACCAAAAGTATTCCAGTATCCCAATGGGTACGCCCATCCTCCAAGTCCACCACATGAAAACCCAAACCTCCAAGGACCAAACCCGAGACCGCCGAAACCACCGAGACCACCCCAGTATTGCTCATTATTACTATCAGTGTCATTTTGTTGTTGCTCGGATGACTTGGCTTCTTTCTTGACAGGCTCCACATTGCCTGTAAGTGAGACTCCAGAAGGCAGCTTTACATTCTGAATCGCTTCCAATGCTTGTTCTCGTGTTGGTAGGGACGCATGATGCTCCTGAACGCCTTCCGATGGCAAATCTAGTTTTTCGGGTATACTAGAAACCGCTGGTAAGATGAAAAGAAACATCTTCAACATGAATGATAGGTTCACCATAGCTTGGATCTCGTACAATACAAAGATGTTAGTCGTTTGTTTCCAATTTCGGAATGAGAAAGTATCCCGTCATCGAGCAAACGTTTGCGATATGCGCGCGTGTGCTGAATTGATGGATCGATCGTAGGATTGGGTTCTGGAAACTGCAGTATTGCCAAACGACATCTCTTGCATCAATCGATCTCTCAAAGCGACTCAACTTGAAGATGTATTTTAACTGTCACTACACGTTGCTGGATCATGGAACGGGACTCGAGCACGTATCTCGAAACACTTACATAAATATAGTACAACCCTAAGAATGAATGGAAAACGTCAAGGACAACTCGAACGTGTTCACGAATGATGCGTGATGATGGTTTTCTTGTGTCTCCTCATAAATGCCCGGCATTACGTATACTGCGAGTTATTCCTACATGCTTTGTAGTAAGACACGACAAAAGAAACAAGAAGGAAACAGAATCGTAAGACGTTGTTTAGTTCTTGCAAATTGTTTTTCAATTAAAAAGCATCACAACATGCATGCAATGTCGATCATTGAAGTGAGCTCCCTGAAATCGATCTAGCAGAAATACAAACTCTGCCACGCGAAACCGAGACCACATCCGCCGCCATACAAACCGGCACCAAAAGTATTCCAGTATCCCAATGGGTACGCCCATCCTCCAAGTCCACCACATGAAAACCCAAACCTCCAAGGACCAAACCCGCCATATCCACCGAGACCGCCGAAACCACCGAGACCACCCCAGTATTGCTCATTATTACTATCAGTGTCATTTTGTTGTTGCTCGGATGGCTTGGCTACTTTCTTGACAGGCTCCACATTGCCTGTAAGTGAGACTCCAGAAGGCAGCTTTACATTCTGAATCGCTTCCAATGCTTGTTCTCGTGTTGGTAGGGACGCATGATGCTCCTGAACGCCTTCCGATGGCAAATCTAGTTTTTCGGGTATACTAGAAACCGCTGGTAAGATGAAAAGAAACATCTTCAACATGAATGATAGGTTCACCATAGCTTGGATCTCGTACAATACAAAGATGTTAGTCGTTTGTTTCCAATTTCGGAATGAGAAAGTATCCCGTCATCGAGCAAACGTTTGCGATATGCGCGCGTCTGCTGAATTGATGGATCGATCGTAGGATTGGGTTCTGGAAACTGCAGTATTGCCAAACGACATCTCTTGCATCAATCGATCTCTCAAAGCGACTCAACTTGAAGATGTAGTTTAACTGTCACTACACGTTGCTGGATCATGGGACGGGACTCGAGCCCGTATCTCGAAACACTTCATAAATATAGTACAACCCTAAGAATGAATGGAAAACGTCAAGGACAACTCCAATGTGTACACAAATGATGCGTGATGATGGTTGCCTCGTGTCTCCTCATAAATGCCCGGCATTACGTATACTGCGAGTTATTCCTACATGCTTTGTAGTGAGACACGACAAAAGAAACAAGCAGGAAACAGAATCGTAAGACGTTGTTCAGTTCTCGCAAATTGTTTTTAAATTAAAAAGCATCACAACATGCATGCAATGTCGATCATTGAAGCGAGCTCCCTGAAATCGATCTAGCAGAAATACAAACTCTGCCACGCGAAACCGAGACCACATCCGCCGCCATACAAACCGGCACCAAAAGTATTCCAGTATCCCAATGGGTACGCCCATCCTCCAAGTCCACCACATGAAAACCCAAACCTCCAAGGACCAAACCCGCCATATCCACCGAGACCGCCGAAACCACCGAGACCACCCCAGTATTGCTCATTATTACTATCAGTGTCATTTTGTTGTTGCTCGGATGGCTTGGCTACTTTCTTGACAGGCTCCACATTGCCTGTAAGTGAGACTCCAGAAGGCAGCTTTACATTCTGAATCGCTTCCAATGCTTGTTCTCGTGTTGGTAGGGACGCATGATGCTCCTGAACGCCTTCCGATGGCAAATCTAGTTTTTCGGGTATACTAGAAACCGCTGGTAAGATGAAAAGAAACATCTTCAACATGAATGATAGGTTCATCCTAGCTTGGATCTCGTGCAATACAAAGATGTTAGTCGTTTGTTTCCAATTTCGGAATGAGAAAGTATCCCGTCATCGAGCAAACGTTTGCGATATGCGCGCGTCTGCTGAATTGATGGATCGATCGTAGGATTGGGTTCTGGAAACTGCAGTATTGCCAAACGACATCTCTTGCATCAATCGATCTCTCAAAGCGACTCAACTTGAAGATGTAGTTTAACTGTCACTACACGTTGCTGGATCATGGGACGGGACTCGAGCCCGTATCTCGAAACACTACATAAATATAGTACAACCCTAAGAATGAATGGAAAACGTCAAGGACAACTCGAACGTGTTCACGAATGATGCGTGATGATGGTTTTCTTGTGTCTCCTCATAAATGCCCGCGCATTACGTATACTGCGAGTTATTCCTACATGCTTTGTAGTAAGACACGACAAAAGAAACAAGAAGGAAACAGAATCGTAAGACGTTGTTCAGTTCTTGCAAATTGTTTTTCAATTAAAAAGCATCACAACATGCATGCAATGTCGATCATTGAAGTGAGCTCCCTGAAATCGATCTAGCAGAAATACAAACTCTGCCACGCGAAACCGAGACCACATCA
>CAJNAR010000083.1:0-28989 GCA_905220665.1 Albugo candida | reverse complement strand
GTCATGACACTTTTCTTGCCCATTTGAAAGCCTAGAACAGCACAAACAGTCTTCTAGCCCGACTTTATATTCTCAACTCGAGCGAAGGTCTCATTCTCCATGCAAAGAAGGACGATTTAACGTATGTTCCAAATTCAATGCATGCGCCATAACGACTATTAATGGATTGAGAAAACGTCGTTGATGTAAAAACTTTTAGCTCTTCCCACTCTTCATACCAAGCTGTTTGAGAGAATTAATGGCGTACATTGCAACGGACAGTCTCATGCCTAATGGTCGTAGAATGCCTGGAAAACACCTTTGAATGCTAAACCCTACCACACGCGACCACGTATGTATATTTTTCAGCGACTTCGACCACTTTCTGGATTGTCAAGGATTTCATTACACTGTTTATCTGTTTTTTTAAGTACCTTCCTTATCCTATCATGAGTCCCTGACCGTGTGAATATCACTTAAGTCTGACTTCAAACCTAGGGAGGCAGATATTTTCCAAGCTTATTGCTTGGGTGGGCTCAAACTGCTGCCCAAACTACCGGGAATCGAACTAACGACCTCCGGCAGGGGGTCCGTGCGCTCAAGTGCTTAACCGACTGAGCTGGGTGCGGACCCCTCGACCACTTTCTGGAGGCAATTCACGCGAGGTAAGCTTGACATTAAAAAAAGGTGCGTTGGAATCTGAATGTCAAAGTGGAACGGCGACACGATTGTTACTAATTCTCAAAGAATCACTGTGGAATACCACACAATTGCTGGGTAAATTCCTGAACCGCAGTATCATTGAGATATATCGAGCTGCTCAACGCGGATCTCTTGCAAGCGAGTCAATTTCCGCCAGAAATTATGCTGAATTTTCATTTCTTCACTGCGATTTGATCGTCTGTGGCGATTGCAACTGGATATGGCGATAAACTTAATTTTTTGCACATAAGCGATACAAAAACTCGGCTTCCGCTTTCATTCCATAAAGCTAAATTTTTGCTAATTGGGAGACACATTGATTAATATCACTCCACGCGTTCATGAGGAAATTGCCTTCCTTCTCACTCATGGAAAAAATAACTGCTTGTTCGCGTCGATATTCTTCAGCCGAATGGATAGAGATCCAATCGTTTGGATTGCTGTGAATTTCGACAAGACAATCACAAACGCGTCGCGTTCCGCTGCCATTTCGAGACGGGAACACAAATGAATTCTTTCTTTGAGTGAGCTTATACACAAGTCGATCGCCACAGACGCTTTAATGGATTCGAATGTTACGGAACAACACGCTAATTGCGGCGCCCAAAGGGTCTCAAACATGGGAATCACGTGACTCAGATCCGCTAATTGATCGATTTCCTGATTCTTTTCGATAATTTCGCGTTGCCATCACTTTCATGAGGCGAATGAATTGCAGAAATCAGACGTTGAAGCGGTCATTCTGATTGGATGACCATATCACTCCCTTGAACCTTTTTATTGGATCATTCAGTGCACTCGAAGCTCCACAGAAGGAACTCTTATCGGACGTTGGGCGTTTCGATACACCATTGAGATCATCTTTGGCATATAATTCATCGTCCGCTTTAAATAAATCTGTAGAGCTTTAGTTCGAATGTAAATACCACACGAAGATTTTTAAGGAAGATTCTATCCAATATTGATTTCAAGATTGTTGCGCATAAAGCTCCCTTGATCCATCCTCTTCTCTTCCATTACACCCGGATTGTGTAAATCAGTTTGAAGATGATAAGATAAACGCAGTATCGGCGCTTGGTAATACATTCACACCACAATGTTGAAGATATCGTCGGCAAATTTGTCCATAATTCGATCGCTTTGCTGTGCTCCCAGAAAGCTGAAATTTCAATGCCCGCTCTGGTACAAGGGCTCGCGTCCAAGAAATTCGACGATTTCGTTTTTGACAATTGATAAAGATGCTTTAGTGTCGATAGAGTGTGCTGTTTCCTCAAGAGATTAAGCGATTACAGTGAGACATTCCAAGCATATTGATTGTGATTGCTGAATTATTTTGTATCATTTTTTGTCGCGCGCTGACAATACGAGACCATACACAAGATGGACGATACATCGGAAGGAATTGGAGCTGACCCAATCGCGGTCGTAATTGAGAAATAGTTCCTCCAGAAATGCTGCCTCTTCACATTCGGGGTGGAGGACTTGGAGAACGAGCATTTTGTGGTCGAATGGACGTGATGTAAATCTCGATGGGGTGAGCTTTTACGAGATCAAAGGCTCCATGATCTTCCGCTTGGTGCTTTATCTGCATCGACATCTTCATCGCTTCGGATTTCTCCTCTTCGGCATGTCTTGAATCAACTTTGACATGAAATTGTTCTGCCAGTATACAGAGTGATGGAGTCGGTATACGTATGGGCCCGTCGGTATAGTTCCAATCGGTATACATTTTAGCCAGTCGTTCAGCCAGTCTGATCAGCATACTTTTCAGATGAAATCACGATATACGTATACATAACGCATCGTGAAGATCAAAACGACGCAATATAAATTCTACCCCCTCTTATAGTCGAGCCGGCCATCCGACAACCATTAGAAGCAAACACGTATCTTATACAAGACGTAACAGTAGAATGCAAAGTTGCAACCATAAAAACGTACTCTAGTGGAACGGGTATTTCATTGAAAGGGAAGTGGTTCACCTCGCACGTTGAGACAAACTGCAGTTTGTCAATATCAATGGAGGGTGTGGTGGTAGCGCTGAAAAGCTACTGGAGCAAAGGAATCGCCAAGTGCCAAATGTGATGTGTTTCCATCGGCGATTGTTGGCTACTAGAAAGAATTATGTATAAACTAGCGTATACCATTTTTTATATATAACTTACAAGATAGGTAAACAGTGTACGTTGTCTTGCGGGTAGAGAGCACTCCCTACTTTCCGCAACTCTACATCGTCAAGTTTGATATAATCATTTATTAGAGAATACAACCAGACCTGATAGATATATCCTATGTCGTATATTATAAGATTACACAGTTCCATGTACAGTGCTCACCTCATGATTTCATAATTGAGCCAGTCTTGAGCCCAGAAACGGGGACAAACGTCTGATCCATTTGATGTAGTTTGATGATTGAATGAAACATTGTTAGGATTCTCACGCAAACACTTAGACGAACAGACTAGAGAGCTGAATTTTCTAAGCTTTCGACATTATACACATAAATACATATGTGATAAGCAACGGTAAACTATGCACTGAGTTTTCTCATGCAACCTTGTTGTGACGATCGCATTCGATGATCATTTATTAGCTAATTTAGCACCGTACCTACTCAACTACTGTAAAGTCCTTGATGGACCACCCAGACTGCTCATGGTACAAAGTGACTGCTTTTTATACAATCGTATGGGTTTTGTTCAGTCACATACTCGGATCGGACATTGGCAGCAAAGTATCATGTGCTCAAGAATTAGCCATGGTACGCAGTTGCATCAGAATATGCTGAAAGAAAGAGTCCATAATTTCCGGTACATCAATCCAGCTGATTGCACGTATCGCCATGTATACTACGGATATTGAAGTGGCTACCTCTAGTCTATACGCAAGAGATACAAATAAACGATATAATTTACTGAACAGATTCGACCGTTTAACCTTTGCTGACTAGATTCTCCAAATGCTTTCCCGTCCTATCTCATTAGATTCTGTCAACTTGAACCCCCGTTCTTTCAAGCAATTTTAGACAATATGAAGCACTTGTTTCACACACTTAAGAGCCGTTTAATCCCCCACAATCCTCACGTTCTAAAAGACAAAAAATGTATGTGTGAACGCATGCACAGGAAGCGGGGAAACACTAGCATTCGTTCCATCAGACTACTAGCATTCATTCCGTTAGACCAAACTTTGTATCGTAACATTGTAAACAGCAAAAAAGCTACACCCACCTTCCGACAATCACAATACTAACCGAAAAGAAGTAGCCATAATTTATCGCCTTCTAGAAAGCTCGCGGAGCAGATTCGTTCCTTAGGCGAGCAGTTATTTGAAAGTGGATAACCACAAGTATTAAGGGGCCTCTTGTGGGAGGTATGCAATAGAAATGAATTTACATACATTTATTTATGAAATAAGGGAAAAATGACTCTATATTGTAGGCAGTGGGCACACCGAAGCGGTCCTCGATATCTGAAAGAGCTTAAAGAATGAAAAAAACACCTTCAAATGTCGACGACTGCGGTCATGATGAAGCCTATACGCGGCTGCATTCGGGATCAAGTAGACAATTGACAAGATTACACAATAAGTACCGAAACCGTGAAGAACAGGGCCATTCTCGGCCAGATGTAATGGTAAGAAATATTGATCTACCGGATGCGGACTGGACTCTGCAGTACGATCCGCAGCAAGATCCCAGTTTGTTTATCCTTCGAATTGGTCGTACAGCACGTGCTTGACGTTCCGGGAACGCATATACATCCATTTCACAAAGAAAAGCGTCTACATCAAGTATGTACCTTTTCGCAAAGTACTACCTGAGCAATTGGCCGAGTTTTTTTAACTCAGAGTTACTGAAAGTAGTGAAAGCTACCGTTTCCACTGTCAAGACGTTAATCACTCAAAACCGTGATTTTCTAGAGGATGAAATTGGAGCTTCCATCGCGTTTGTTTGTACAAAGAACAACAAGGCCAATTCATCTTTTTGCTTCCAGAGTCTAAGTTTTGCTCGTGTTTCTCGGGATGTGCTGTGCTTCAATTACGAAAAACCATGAAAATTCTCAAGTACAAAATCCCACTGGAACCTGCAAAGGATATCGACATATCACAAATCGAATGCAAAAAAAAACTTGCAGGAGAATAACATCAGAAGAAACTAGTAGATCATGCAAAATTCCGAGCAGAACGAAACGTCAAAAAGAGTTACCAGACTTCCTAAAGAATAAGGAAATATGACAAAGAATTCAAGACGAAGAAAAGGAGAAGGGCTTGCATCAACAAATCCTACACGAATAGGATGAACTAGCAGAGGAAGAACGGATGTGCAATAATCTCAAACTTGACAGGAACACTGAAAATGATCACGAGCAAGTGTTACTCTATAAGAAAACAGCAAATGATCAAGTGGATGGATTTATAGAAACGGAAACGGTTAAAGGTGGTTGATGGTATCAAAAAGGATTCCAAGCTCGACAATAACTCACGAAGAAAAGTTAGCTCAACATCTCAAAGCACAGGAGCGAAAATTACACATACGACAGCGTAATAAAAAGAGGCTACAATGAGACAGAATCAAAAACCACAAAGAAGACGATGAGATCTATCACGCTTTTTTCTTTAGTCGGTCGTAATTCTGGAAGCTTGCCGTAGTATCGTTACATTCTTCAACATGCGACGCACGACACCAATTATGGAATTATAGCGTGTGAGCAATTCAATACTCGTCTTAAGCACCATCCTTGCTCGCTGAATATTGACATAATTAGCAAACGCTTTTCAGAATTGCTAAAAAGTGACGGTGAAAGTACCGCGTCGAATACATATCTCTTCATACATACAACTGCGATTTCGACGGCTTTGTTCGGAACACTTGCGGAACACAGCAACACATTGTCTGATCTGAATGGAGCTTGAAAATTGCAGGACATGCATCTCGAATCCATTTCTCTATGTTCCGTTTACCGCCTCATTCCTCTTCGTCGCATGCAACAAACTAACAATACTGGATGGTTCAAAGGCAAAGGAGATGGTGACCGTTGTAAGCGATCGTGTACAAATTGGCGTACTCTCTGGAGACTGTATACTCTATTCGCCGGCATTTTCTGCTGCGACACAAAACCATCATTTCGTGTCATTGGAAAGTCCGTGGAATGTCAGTAGAGTCTCTAAGATTCGATTCATGCGCTCCGCTTGCTCATAAATGAATCGCTGTAGTCCACCAGCATTTGTCCAATCATGTTGTAGCCCCTGGAATGCACGACGAGTACGGCGATATTGCTGCTGATACGCAAGAATGACGGTGGATTTGATCGATTCAACGATTTTTTAAAAGTCTTGTCGTCCTAGGAGATCATGATACTTTGAGCTATTACTTGTATCGGGGTGACTGCTTTGTTATACGATAACTTGATTCGCGACCGGGCCCGTCATCCCGAGATATAGTTAAAACATTGCTCGCTGCTGATTCCTGGAGACGTAGTGACGCATGAATCTTTGATTAGCTGTAACGCTTGGGGAAGAATCAACCAGCAGTGTATTGGAACTTCGGTGTTTGTGCTTTGTTCTTTCGATGAAAGCTTGAATGAGTTCTTATGTGGCTACAGCATCAAGGTCGACTTGAAGAACCTTCGTCCACAATGCACGTCATTGAGCTTGGTACAGCCAATTTTTTGGACACGTTGTTCTTCACATAGCCTATGAGAGCTTGGATCCCCGCACCAAAGCTTCTGCATTCGAATCCTACAAAATTTGCTTAGATGAAATAGAAACAACTCATCTCATCAGCGTTGCGCAATTTCGTTTTCCTAAGAAGATTCATGTTTTGTTACGCATCTTGGCGTACTTTTAGTTTTTATCCTTTCACTTGAGCGACAATTTGGAAGATAGTTATCAATTCTGTCTGCATGAGGATCTTTGAGGTTTATCGGAGAGTGTGGTGCGTCATGACCGAAATCGATACCATTAATATTGCCCGCGCTGTGGATAATGCCACGCGTTTTGAAATATTTCGAGCCTTTACCTTTCTTTTCTCCACCGACTATTTCCAATAAGCCGTCTTCTTGTTCCTTTATTTTTGAATCCGTGGTACTGGGCAATGTGTGCTAGCTACCACTCCGATTCGCATTCTTTTTTCGTCATCAAAACATGCACATGTTCTCATAGCACAGTGTCCAGGAAGTTAGCGAAAGCATCAGCGAAGAGCACTAAATAGGCATCGACAGAACTGAATTAAATTACGCACATTACGGATCAAACCTTATTGTAAAAGCGCACAAAGTCTTGCCGTAAATACGCCTTGACATATCGATAGCACCTGTCTTAATCCATAATTTTTCTTTATCTTGAGCTCCCCCCAGAGCACAAAGACGGTCGAGACGTCACTGTTGCAGTACGAAGCCTGAATGGTTTTGTTATCTGCAATCATATAGATGCTTGGCGCATAGCTCGGGCAATTAGGGAGGATGCACAAGGAATTAGAATGCGTGTGAAACGGAATTGTTGTCATCCGAAATATAAGGGGCAATATATCTAAAAAATTCGCGAAATCTCACCTTCTATTCTTCCCCATGATACCTGATCTTAATAGAGCTTGGACCAACAATTGCGACTTTCGGGTATGGACGTGAACGTCCTGGGCGAAAAAGTGATTGAAGATTTTTTAGTCGCTTAAGTCGAGGCCAAGATCGCTTCTCTTAACGTTTGATAACTCATGGCAGATCCTTATGATAGACGAAATGACGATTAAGGTTCTCTTGGACGTGACGTCCATCTAGAGGGTAGAAGTCAAGGACACTGATAAAGCTGAGCAACGAACACTGTCTGATCTTCAATTTGTTAGTCATTGTACAATATTTTATTATGTGATTTCATATGGGGCAGTATGAGCAATTTTGAAAGTATTCAATGTTATATCAGTATTTCCACCAGTTCTCCGCACTGCCACAGTTTCGGCAAGCATTTTTATGCGTTACAGCGTATAATGCGGACAATCAAACCATCACCATTGCTCCTATCACTAGTATGCTCACGAAAAATGCTGTGAATTCGTATATACTATTAAGATATTACCTGGGTCTACACGCCACTTGTATAATATAGGTAATAAGGTTTCAAAACATTGTGGAGAGCGAGATGCAGGAACGTGTTTGGATAGTCCAAATCAATTAAAGTGGAAGAATTAGGAATATTTGTTACTCGAATGACATCGTTCCAGAAGGAGGCTTTCTTGCAAAAGATTCGAATTCAAGCACTACGAATCTACTCTATTGCACTCGTATTCGCTACTAAGCTATTACTTGCCTCTACATTACTTATATGAAAGAGGTACCATAGTTTTATAACATTGTGGAGAGTGAGATGCAGGAACTTGTTTGGATATTCCAAATCCATCCAAATGGTAGAATTAAGAGTATTTGTTACTCGAATTTCATCGTTCCGGAAGGAGGCTTTCTTGCAAAAGATTCAAATTCGTGAACTACTAATCTACTCTATTGCACTCGTATCCGCTACTAAGCTATTACTTGCCTCTACATTACTTTTATGAAAAAGGTACCATAGTTTCAAAACATTGTGGAGAGTGAGATGCAGGAACGTGTTTGGATAGGTCAAATCCATCCAAGTGGTAGAATTAAGAATATTTGTTACTCTAATGACATCGTTCCGGAAGGAGGCTTTCTTACAAAAGATTCGAATTGGTGCAATAGTAATCTACTTGATTGCACTCTTATCCGCTACTAAGCTATTACTTGCTTTTACATCACTAATATGAATTAGGTGTTGTAGTCAAATTGGAAAGTATCCATATTTGTAGGTCCTTAGTTCTCAAAAAGATAGTCTAAGCCTATACCACATTCTCTATATCGCTTCTCTATACTATCAGCAACCTATTTCTTATCGCATCTTTCCGCGCTACTAATGATCTGATCTTATCCGACTCTTCCGATCTTATCCGGTTTTTATCTGAACTTGTCCGACTTTCTTCAACACTCCCCCACGACACACAATTCTTGATATTTGCCAGACGAACCAAATCCTGAAATTGCTTTGTCGAAATAGGCTTGGTCAAGAAATCGGCAAGCTGATTTCTGGAGTCGATATACTCGATCACAATTTTTTCATCCTTTATATGATCTCGAATGAAATGATAACGGATGTCGATATGTTTTTCTCTGCTTTGATATCTATCGTTTTTCGCGATTGCGATGGCACTTTGATTGTCCTCGAATATTTTGATCTTTTGAGTAATCTTTGCCTTGAGTTCACATAATAAGCTTTTCAGCCATAAAAGTTCTTGCATACAGAGTGATAGGGCGATATACTCTGCCTCAGCCGTACTCAGGGCTACACTTTGCTGAATCTTTGATTTGAAAATAACGGGCGCACCATTTATCATTAGCATGATTCCGGATACAGATCTTCTGGATTCCTTGTTATTCGCCCAATGGCATCACTATATGCACAAACGCATAAACATTTGTCACTGCCGGTGTAATTTATCCCCATATCACTAGTTGACTTCAAATACCGCAGGACCCTTATCGCTGCCTTCCAATGCTCTTCACTAGGCCGTTCCAGATGTCGACTCAGTTGCCCAACTGAATACGCAATATCTGGTCTAGTTCCATTCGAAATATACAAGAGTGAGCCAACTAAGGAGCGATAAGGCCGAAACTTCATTCTTTCATCTTCTTTTTCGATTGTCGATAAAAGTTGGCCTTGAACATTTGGGTTCCAAACGAGCTTGGCGTCCACATGATTGAACTTTTCGACCATTTTATTGATGTTTGAAGTTTGACAGATTTTCATTGAACGTTGCTCTCGGTCATAATCGACTTGACTGCCCAGCATAAATTTGACTTTTCCGAGATCTTTTAACTTGAACTTACTTGACAATTTGTCGGAAATAGCTTTTATCTCCTCCAATGTCTTTGCACCTATTAACATGTCGTCCACATATAAGGCGATATAAACCACCGAATTTCCTCGTTGACGAAAAAATATGCACGAGTCTGTTCTGCAGTGTCGGAAACCCATTTCCAAAAACACTCGTGAAATTGTCTTAAACCATGTTGCTGCAGATTGCTTCAGACCATATAAGCTTCGCTTCAGAAGACAGACATCGTTAGCCTGAGCTTGAACACCTCGCGGTGGATGAATGTAGACTTCTTCATCCAGATGCCCATTGAGAAACGCGGTGTCGACATCATATTGCTGAATATGAAATCCTTGGTGACAACAAGCCACCAGGTAAACCCGAATGGAATTCATGTTTGCAACTGGCGCATATGTGTCCATATAATCCACTCCATATTTTTGTCGGTAGCCCAAAGCGACAAGTCTTGCCTTGTACTTTTCAACTTCACCAAATTCATTCCGATTTAGAGTAAAAACCCATTTTGTTCCAATGACCTTCATATGTGGTGTCTTTGAAGTCAGTATCCAAGTCTCCTTTTCCTTGAGTGCTTCGAGCTCTAGTTTGAAACGCCTTTTTCCATTCATCTGAATCCGGAGACCGCATTGCCTCTTTGTACGTTGATGGTAAATCCAAAACAGCATTCGCCTGTTCTTGTTCTATGCGAAATCTTTTCTGTGGTCGAGTTTCTTCGATGTCCACTGGAATAATGGCATCCGAAATTTCGTATGGCACGATTGAATGAGACGGCTCACTTTCGAGAAGGTGATTGGGCCCAGATGGTGCGAATGTCGGAGAACCAGTGAAACCATCCAATCTCCCCCTGGGAACAATCTCCGTAGCTGAATTAAAATCCATGCTGACATCATCTTCCCCTGGATGTTCATCCTGTTGGTCAAACTCTTCATCTATTTCCATTGCATCATCGCTGTTATGCTCTCTTTCGAGATGCATGTCTTCCTCCTCATAATGCTGGTTTTCCATAGATTTTAACTGGTCCGTGGATTTGTCGCAGCATACGACTTCAAAATATTTTGAGTTTTGCACTTCTTGAAATTTAGCTGTACGTGTTGTTTCCAAACGATGAGCTTCCAAATTCCAGACACGATACCCTTTAATGTTTTCGAAATAGCCCAGAAACATACATTTGTAAGCTTTGCTGTCGACTTTGGATCTCTTGGATTTGTCGATATGTGCATAACCTTGAGCTCCAAACACTTTAAAGTGCGCGACGCTTGGCTTCCGACCGAAACATACTTCAAATGGGGTTTTGAATTGATTTGCTGCACAGGGTACTCTGTTTGTCACGTACACAGCTGTGTTCATAGCTTCTGCCCACCATTTTTCCTCCACTTGCATATGCGATAACATGCACCTCGCACGTTCCGTAAGTGTCCGTTTCATCCGTTCTGCGAGTCCGTTCTGTTGTGGCGAATATGGAACCGTGGTTTGATGTATGATTCCGGAATTTTTGCATAAGTTGGCAAATTTGTCGTTGATGTATTCCCCACCATTATCCGAACGCAAACACTTGATCCTTTTTCCGAACTGATTCTCGACAAGTGCTTTGAATTCGGTAAATTTACTGAAAACTTCACCCTTGCTTTGGATAAAATAGGCATGAATGAATCTTGAAAAATCATCGATGAATGTGACCATGAACTTCGCGCCACCTTGAGACTTCACTCGCATCGGCCCAGTGACATCACTGTGAACCACTTCTAACAAGGCTATTGTCTTTACTTTTCCATACGCAGATGATCTAAATGGCTGAACAGTTGACTTTCCATTCATACACCCTTCACAAATTTCGGACTCTTCACAATCCATTCCTCATTTTGTCTTCAAATTGAGTCCACTGACATAATTCCTTATGTTTTTCATTCTCTTGATCGAAATATGACCAAACCTTGCGTGCCAAATGGATTCGTCCACCGGAACGTCTTCGTCTTGACCTGCCTCTCCACCAAAATGTGCGACTTCAAGTGTTTCACATTCGAGAACGAAAAGCTTTCCAATACGTTGAATATCCACAATTTTTCGATTGTCACTTTTGATTTCACAGGTAAGATTCCGAAAGACAACCTGGAGTCCTTTTTCCGTTAGTGCAGATACGGAGAGTAGCTTTTGCTCGAGACCGGGAACGTACAAAACATCATCAATACTGATATTTTTGTTGTTCTTGAGTCGCACAAAGATGGTTCCAACTCCTACTGCATAAACCTTGCTTCCATTGGCAACAGATATCGGAGTCTTTTTCTTCATTGCTTGCAAGTCGGTAAATTCAATTTTGTTGGGACACATTTGACTGCTTGCGCCACTGTCCAGAATCCAATTCGCTTGAGATTCTTGAAAAATTGTGAATGCATGGGCTTCCTCGCTGTCGGCCTTGTTACTTCTCCAACAATCCGCTTGTTTGTGCCCATACTTGTTACACCGGAAACACTTTCCCTCGAACTTCGCTGTATTCCTGTTCGGCCTATTTGCTCGACCTTTGCTTTGCCGCTTATACTGCGCTTTGAGTGCCATGCCATGCTTTTCCTTGGCACTGATGCTTTCTGATTCGCGAAGAAGCATTTCCTTCGCTTGAAACATGTCCATCCCTGGTACATTCTCCATGATCTTGATAGTCTGGTCGAAATCTTCTGACATGCTTCCAAGTAGTACAACCAGCTGCTCATCCAAGTCGATGGACGCTCCTATTGCTTGCATTGACATGCACAACTCGTCGAACCTCAAAAAATGATCCATAACGCATCCGCCTTTCTTCATCTTGAACTCATGTAACTCCCGCTTCTTCTGGATCCTGTTGTGCAAGTAGCGCCTCAAGAAGAAATTCTTCAAGATGTCCCATGCTTGAGCAGCACTACATGCTGATCTAACCATAGACTGTAAGTTGGGGCTGATCATGGTCGAAATGACCGCAAACGCCTTCATGTCATTGATCTTCTAAATCCCAGCGTTGCTGTCATCCTCGCTTGGGGTTTTTACCGGGTCAATATGGTCCAGCAACCCCTTTCGCATCAGCTGCATTCGAGCACTGAATTCCCAGCTGAAGTAATTGTCTTCTCTCAACATATCCATTTTTAAAAGAGTTGGTAGCTTTTGAGAAAAACAAGAGTTGTGGCTGTTAACCTGTTGCAGTCAAATTGGAAAGTATCTATATTTGTAGGTCCTTAGTTCTCAAAAAGATAGTCTAAGCCTATACCACATTCTCTATATCGCTTCTCTATACTATCAGTAACCTATTTCTTATCGCATCTTTCCGCGCCACTAATGATCTGATCTTATCCAACTCTTCCGATCTTATCCGGTTTTTATCTGAACTTGTCCAACTTTCTTCAACAATAGGTACCATAGTTTCAAAACATTGTAGAGAGTGAGATGCAGGAACGTGTTTGGATAGGTCAAATCCATCCAAGTGGTAGAATTAAGAATATTTGTTACTCTAATGACATCGTTCCGGAAGGAGGCTTTCTTGCAAAAGATTCGAATTCAAGCACTAGTAATCTACTCTATTGCACTCGTATCCGCTAATATGCTATTACTTCCTTCTACATTACTTTTATGACATAGGTACCATAGTTTCAAAACATCGTGGGAAGTGAGATGGAGCAACGTGTTTGGATAGTGTAAATCTATCAAAAAGCTAGAATTAGGAATATTTGTTACTCGAATGACATCGTTCCGGAAGGAGGCTTTCTTGCAAAAGATTCAAATTCGCGCACTAGTAATCTACTCAATTGCACTCGTATCCGCTAATATGCTATTACTTCCTTCTACATTACTTTTATGAAAAAGATACCATAGTTTCAAAACATCGTGGGGAGTGAGATGGAGGAACGTGTTTGGATAGTGTAAATCTATCAAAAAGGTAGAATTAGGAATATTTGTTACTCGAATGACATCGTTCCGGAAGGAGGCTTTCTTGCAAAAGATTCGAATTCAAGCACTAGTAATCTACTCTATTGCACTCGTATCCGCTAATATGCTATTACTTCCTTTTACATTACTTTCATGAAAAGGTACCAAAGTGTCAAAACATCGTGGGAGTGAGATGGAGGAACGTGTTTGGATAGTCCAAATCTATCAAAAAGGTAGAATTAATAATATTTAATACTCTAATGACATCGTTCCGGAAGGAGGCTTTCTTGCAAAAGATTCGAATTCAAGCACTAGTAATCTACTCTATTGCACTCGTATCCCCTAATATGCTATTACTTCCTTCTACATCACTTTAATGAAAAAGGTACCATAGTTTCAAAACATCGTGGGAAGTGAGATGGAGGAACGTGTTTGGATAGTCCAAATCTATCAAAAAGGTAGAATTAATAATATTTAATACTCTAATGACATCGTTCCGGAAGGAGGCTTTCTTGCAAAAGATTCGAATTCAAGCACTAGTAATCTACTCTATTGCACTCGTATCCCCTAATATGCTATTACTTCCTTCTACATTACTTTTATGAAAAAGGTACCATAGTTTCAAAACATCGTGGGGAGTGAGATGGAGGAACGCGTTTGGATAGTCCAAATCTATCAAAAAGGAAGAATTAGGAATATTTAATACTCTAATGACATCGTTCCGGAAAGAGGCTTTCTTGCAAAAGATTCAAATTTGCGCACTAGCAATCTACTCTATTGCAGTCGTATACGCTCATATGCTATTACTTCCTTCTACATTACTTTTATGAAAATGATACCATAGTTTCAAAACATCGTGGGGAGTGAGATGGAGGAACGTGTTTGGATAGTGTAAATCTATCAAAAAGGTAGAATTAGGAATATTTAATACTCTAATGACATCGTTCCGGAAAGAGGCTTTCTTGCAAAAGATTCAAATTCGCGCACTAGCAGTCTACTCTATTGCACTCGTATCCGCTAATATGCTATTACTTCCTTCTACATCACTTTAATGAAAAAGGTACCATAGTTTCAAAACATCGTGGGATGTGAGATGGAGGAACGCGTTTGGATAGTCCAAATCTATCAAAAAGGTAGAATTAATAATATTTAATACTCTAATGACATCGTTCCGGAAAGAGGCTTTCTTGCAAAAGATTCAAATTCGCGCACTAGCAATCTACTCTATTGCACTCGTATACGCTCATATGCTATTACTTCCTTCTACATCACTTTTATAAAAAGGTACCATAGTTTCAAAACATCGTGGGGAGTGAGATGGAGGAACGCGTTTGGATAGTCCAAATCTTTCAAAAAGGTAGAATTAGGAATATTTAATACTCTAATGACATCGTTCCGGAAGGAGGCTTTCTTGCAAAAGATTTGAATTCGTGCACTAGTAATCTACTCAATTGCACTCGTATACGCTCATATGCTATTACTTCCTTCTACATTACTTTTATGACATAGGTACCATAGTTTCAAAACATCGTGGGAAGTGAGATGGAGGAACGTGTTTGGATAGTGTAAATCTATCAAAAAGGTAGAATTAGGAATATTTAATACTCCAATGACATCGTTCCGGAAGGAGGCTTTCTTGCAAAAGATTCGAATTCAAGCACTAGTAATCTACTCTATTGCACTCGTATCCGCTACTAAGATATTACTTCCTTCTACATTACTTTTATGACATAGGTACCATAGTTTCAAAACATCGTGGGGAGTGAGATGGAGGAACGCGTTTGGATAGTCCAAATCTATCAAAAAGGTAGAATTAGGAATATTTAATACTCTAATGACATCGTTCCGGAAAGAGGCTTTCTTGCAAAAGATTCAAATTCGCGCACTAGCAATCTACTCTATTGCACTCGTATACGCTCATATGCTATTACTTCCTTCTACATTACTTTTATGACATAGGTACCATAGTTTCAAAACATCGTGGGAAGTGAGATGGAGGAACGTGTTTGGATAGTCCAAATCTATCAAAAAGGGAGAATTAGGAATATTTAATACTCTAATGACATCGTTCCGGAAAGAGGCTTTCTTGCAAAAGATTCAAATTCGCGCACTAGTAATCTACTCAATTGCACTCGTATCCGCTAATATGCTATTACTTCCTTTTACATTACTTTCATGAAAAGGTACCAAAGTGTCAAAACATCGTGGGGAGTGAGATGGAGGAACGCGTTTGGATAGTCCAATCTATCAAAAAGGTAGAATTAGGAATATTTAATACTCTAATGACATCGTTCCGGAAAGAGGCTTTCTTGCAAAAGATTCAAATTCGCGCACTTGCAATCTACTCTATTGCACTCGTATCCGCCAATATGCTATTACTTCCTTCTACATTACTTTTATGACATAGGTACCATAGTTTCAAAACATCGTGGGGAGTGAGATGGAGAACGCGTTTGGATAGTCCAAATCTATCAAAAAGGTAGAATTAATAATATTTAATACTCTAATGACATCGTTCCGGAAAGAGGCTTTCTTGCAAAAGATTCAAATTCGCGCACTAGCAATCTACTCTATTGCACTCGTATACGCTCATATGCTATTACTTCCTTCTACATCACTTTTATAAAAAAGGTACCATAGTTTCAAAACATCGTGGGGAGTGAGATGGAGGAACGCGTTTGGATAGTCCAATCTATCAAAAAGGTAGAATTAGGAATATTTAATACTCTAATAACATCGTTCCGGAAGGAGGCTTTCTTGCAAAAGATTCGAATTCAAGCACTAGTAATCTACTCTATTGCACTCGTATCCGCTACTAAGATATTACTTCCTTCTACATTACTTTTATGACATAGGTACCATAGTTTCAAAATCGTGGGAAGTGAGATGGAGGAACGCGTTTGGATGGTCCAAATCTATCAAAAAGGTAGAATTAGGAATATTTAATACTCTAATGACATCGTTCCGGAAAGAGGCTTTCTTGCAAAAGATTCAAATTCGCGCACTAGCAATCTACTCTATTGCACTCGTATACGCTCATATGCTATTACTTCCTTCTACATTACTTTTATGACATAGGTACCATAGTTTCAAAACATCGTGAAAGTGAGATGGAGGAACGTGTTTGGATAGTCCAAATCTATCAAAAAGGTAGAATTAGGAATATTTAATACTCTAATGACATCGTTCCGGAAAGAGGCTTTCTTGCAAAAGATTCAAATTCGCGCACTAGTAATCTACTCTATTGCACTCGTATCCGTTTTTATGCTATTACTTCCTTTTACATTACTCTCATGAAAAGGTACCAAAGTGTCAAAACATCGTGGGGAGTGAGATGGAGGAACGCGTTTGGATAGTGTAAATCTATCAAAAAGGTAGAATTAGGATTATTTCTCTAATGACATCGTTCCGGAAAGAGGCTTTCTTGCAAAAGATTCAAATTCGCGCACTAGCAATCTACTCTATTGCAGTCGTATACGCTCATATGCTATTACTTCCTTCTACATTACTTTTATGACATAGGTACCATAGTTTCAAAACATCGTGGGAAGTGAGATGGAGGAACGTGTTTGGATAGTGTAAATCTATCAAAAAGGTAGAATTAGGAATATTTGTTACTCGAATGACATCGTTCCGGAAGGAGGCTTTCTTGCAAAAGATTCGAATTCAAGCACTAGTAATCTACTCTATTGCACTCGTATCCGCTACTAAGATATTACTTCCTTCTACATTACTTTTATGACATAGGTACCATAGTTTCAAAACATCGTGGGAAGTGAGATGGAGGAACGTGTTTGGATAGTCCAAATCTATCAAAAGTGGTAGAATTAGGAATATTTAATACTCTAATGACATCGTTCCGGAAAGAGGCTTTCTTGCAAAAGATTCAAATTCGCGCACTAGCAATCTACTTGATTGCACTCGTATCCGCTCATATGCTATTACTTCCTTCTACATTACTTTTATGACATAGGTACCATAGTTTCAAAACATCGTGGGAAGTGAGATGGAGGAACGTGTTTGGATAGTGTAAATCTATCAAAAAGCTAGAATTAGGAATATTTAATACTCTAATGACATCGTTCCGGAAAGAGGCTTTCTTGCAAAAGATTCAAATTCGCGCACTAGCAATCTACTCTATTGCAGTCGTATACGCTCATATGCTATTACTTCCTTCTACATTACTTTTATGACATAGGTACCATAGTTTCAAAACATCGTGGGAAGTGAGATGGAGGAACGTGTTTGGATAGTGTAAATCTATCAAAAAGCTAGAATTAGGAATATTTAATACTCCAATGACATCGTTCCGGAAGGAGGCTTTCTTGCAAAAGATTCGAATTCAAGCACTAGTAATCTACTCTATTGCACTCGTATCCGCTACTAAGATATTACTTCCTTCTACATTACTTTTATGACATAGGTACCATAGTTTCAAAACATCGTGGGAAGTGAGATGGAGGAACGCGTTTGGATAGTCCAAATCTATCAAAAAGGTAGAATTAGGAATATTTAATGCTCTAATGACATCGTTCCGGAAAGAGGCTTTCTTGCAAAAGATTCAAATTCGCGCACTAGCAATCTACTCTATTGCACTCGTATACGCTCATATGCTAACACTTCCTTCTACATTACTTTTATGACAGTACCATAGTTTCAAAACATCGTGGGAAGTGAGATGGAGGAACGTGTTTGGATAGTGTAAATCTATCAAAAAGCTAGAATTAGGAATATTTAATACTCCAATGACATCGTTCCGGAAGGAGGCTTTCTTGCAAAAAATTCGAATTCAAGCACTAGTAATCTACTCTATTGCACTCGTATCCGCTACTAAGATATTACTTCCTTCTACATTACTTTTATAAATAGGTACCATAGTTTCAAAACATCGTGGGAAGTGAGATGGAGGAACGCGTTTGGATAGTCCAAATCTATCAAAAAGGTAGAATTAGGAATATTTAATACTCTAATGACATCGTTCCGGAAAGAGGCTTTCTTGCAAAAGATTCAATTCGCGCACTAGCAATCTACTCTATTGCACTCGTATACGCTCATATGCTATTACTTCCTTCTACATTACTTTTATGACATAGGTACCATAGTTTCAAAACATCGTGGGGAGTGAGATGGAGGAACGTGTTTGGATAGTGTAAATCTATCAAAAAGGTAGAATTAGGAATATTTAATACTCTAATGACATCGTTCCGGAAAGAGGCTTTCTTGCAAAAGATTCGAATTCACGCACTAGTAATCTACTCTATTGCACTCGTATCCGCTAATATGCTATTACTTCCTTCTACATTACTTTTATGACATAGGTACCATAGTTTCAAAACATCGTGGGGAGTGAGATGGAGGAACGTGTTTGGAAAGTGTAAATCTATCAAAAAGGTAGAATTAGGAATATTTGTTACTCGAATGACATCGTTCCGGAAGGAGGCTTTCTTGCAAAAGATTCAAATTCGCGCACTAGTAATCTACTCAATTGCATTCGTATCCGTTTATATGCTATTACTTCCTTTTACATTACTCTCATGAAAAGGTACCAAAGTGTCAAAACATCGTGGGGAGTGAGATGGAGGAACGCGTTTGGATAGTCCAAATCTATCAAAAAGGTAGAATTAGGAATATTTAATACTCTAATGACATCGTTCCGGAAAGAGGCTTTCTTGCAAAAGATTCAAATTCGCGCACTAGCAATCTACTCTATTGCAGTCGTATACGCTCATATGCTATTACTTCCTTCTACATTACTTTTATGACATAGGTACCATAGTTTCAAAACATCGTGGGAAGTGAGATGGAGGAACGTGTTTGGATAGTGTAAATCTATCAAAAAGGTAGAATTAGGAATATTTAATACTCTAATGACATCGTTCCGGAAAGAGGCTTTCTTGCAAAAGATTCGAATTCAAGCACTAGTAATCTACTCTATTGCACTCGTATCCGCTACTAAGATATTACTTCCTTCTACATTACTTTTATGACATAGGTACCATAGTTTCAAACATCGTGGGAAGTGAGATGGAGGAACGTGTTTGGATAGTCCAAATCTATCAAAAAGGTAGAATTAGGATATTTAATACTCTAATGACATCGTTCCGGAAGGAGGCTTTCTTGCAAAAGATTCGAATTCAAGCACTAGTAATCTACTCTATTGCACTCGTATCCCCTAATATGCTATTACTTCCTTCTACATCACTTTTATAAAAAAGGTACCATAGTTTCAAAACATCGTGGGGAGTGAGATGGAGGAACGTGTTTGGATGGTCCAAATCTATCAAAAAGGTAGAATTAGGAATATTTAATACTCTAATGACATCGTTCCGGAAAGAGGCTTTCTTGCAAAAGATTCAAATTTCGCGCACTAGCAATCTACTCTATTGCACTCGTATACGCTCATATGCTATTACTTCCTTCTACATTACTTTTATGACATAGGTACCATAGTTTCAAAACATCGTGGGAAGTGAGATGGAGAACGTGTTTGGATAGTGTAAATCTATCAAAAAGGTAGAATTAGGAATATTTAATACTCCAATGACATCGTTCCGGAAGGAGGCTTTCTTGCAAAAGATTCGAATTCAAGCACTAGTAATCTACTCTATTGCACTCGTATCCGCTACTAAGATATTACTTCCTTCTACATTACTTTTATGACATAGGTACCATAGTTTCAAAACATCGTGGGAAGTGAGATGGAGGAACGCGTTTGGATAGTCCAAATCTATCAAAAGGTAGAATTAGGAATATTTAATACTCTAATGACATCGTTCCGGAAAGAGGCTTTCTTGCAAAAGATTCAAATTCGCGCACTAGCAATCTACTCTATTGCAGTCGTATACGCTCATATGCTATTACTTCCTTCTACATTACTTTTATGACATAGGTACCATAGTTTCAAAAGATCGTGGGAAGTGAGATGGAGGAACGTGTTTGGATAGTGTAAATCTATCAAAAAGCTAGAATTAGGAATATTTAATACTCCAATGACATCGTTCCGGAAGGAGGCTTTCTTGCAAAAGATTCGAATTCAAGCACTAGTAATCTACTCTATTGCACTCGTATCCGCTACTAAGATATTACTTCCTTCTACATTACTTTTATGACATAGGTACCATAGTTTCAAAACATCGTGGGAAGTGAGATGGAGGAACGCGTTTGGATAGTCCAAATCTATCAAAAAGGTAGAATTAGGAATATTTAATACTCTAATGACATCGTTCCGGAAAGAGGCTTTCTTGCAAAAGATTCAAATTCGCGCACTAGCAATCTACTCTATTGCACTCGTATACGCTCATATGCTATTACTTCCTTCTACATTACTTTTATGACATAGGTACCATAGTTTCAAAACATCGTGGGAGTGAGATGGAGGAACGTGTTTGGATAGTGTAAATCTATCAAAAAGGTAGAATTAATAATATTTAATACTCCAATGACATCGTTCCGGAAGGAGGCTTTCTTGCAAAAGATTCGAATTCAAGCACTAGTAATCTACTCTATTGCACTCGTATCCGCTACTAAGATATTACTTCCTTCTACATTACTTTTATGACATAGGTACCATAGTTTCAAAACATCGTGGGGAGTGAGATGGAGGAACGTGTTTGGATAGTGTAAATCTATCAAAAAGGTAGAATTAGGAATATTTGTTACTCGAATGACATCGTTCCGGAAGGAGGCTTTCTTGCAAAAGATTCAAATTCGCGCACTAGTAATCTACTCAATTGCATTCGTATCCGTTTATATGCTATTACTTCCTTTTACATTACTCTCATGAAAAGGTATTAAAGTGTCAAAACATCGTGGGGAGTGAGATGGAGGAACGCGTTTGGATAGTCCAAATCTATCAAAAAGGTAGAATTAGGATATTTAATACTCTAATGACATCGTTCCGGAAAGAGGCTTTCTTGCAAAAGATTCAAATTCGCGCAC
This sequence comes from Albugo candida, assembly GCA_905220665.1. NCBI lineage: Eukaryota > Oomycota > Peronosporomycetes > Albuginales > Albuginaceae > Albugo > Albugo candida. The sequence continues at coordinate 7,593 of CAJNAR010000083.1, read as the reverse complement.
TAGCAATCTACTCTATTGCACTCGTATCCGCCAATATCTATTACTTCCTTCTACATCACTTTTATGAAAAAGGTACCATAGTTTCAAAACATCGTGGGAAGTGAGATGGAGGAACGCGTTTGGATAGTCCAAATCTATCAAAAAGGTAGAATTAATAATATTTAATACTCTAATGACATCGTTCCGGAAAGAGGCTTTCTTGCAAAAGATTCAAATTCGCGCACTAGCAATCTACTCTATTGCACTCGTATACGCTCATATGCTATTACTTCCTTCTACATCACTTTTATAAAAAAGGTACCATAGTTTCAAAAACATCGTGGGAAGTGAGATGGAGGAACGTGTTTGGATAGTCAAATCTATCAAAAAGGTAGAATTAGGAATATTAATACTCTAATGACATCGTTCCGGAAGGAGGCTTTCTTGCAAAAGATTTGAATTCGTGCACTAGTAATCTACTCAATTGCACTCGTATACGCTCATATGCTATTACTTCCTTCTACATTACTTTTATGACATAGGTACCATAGTTTCAAAACATCGTGGGAAGTGAGATGGAGAAACGTGTTTGGATAGTGTAAATCTATCAAAAAGGTAGAATTAGGAATATTTAATACTCTAATGACATCGTTCCGGAAAGAGGCTTTCTTGCAAAAGATTCAAATTCAAGCACTAGTAATCTACTCTATTGCACTCGTATCCGCTACTAAGATATTACTTCCTTCTACATTACTTTTATGACATAGGTACCATAGTTTCAAAACATCGTGGGAGTGAGATGGAGGAACGCGTTTGGATAGTCCAAATCTATCAAAAAGGTAGAATTAGGAATATTTAATACTCTAATGACATCGTTCCGGAAAGAGGCTTTCTTGCAAAAGATTCAAATTCGCGCACTAGCAATCTACTCTATTGCACTCGTATACGCTCATATGCTATTACTTCCTTCTACATTACTTTTATGACATAGGTACCATAGTTTCAAAACATCGTGGGAAGTGAGATGGAGGAACGTGTTTGGATAGTCCAAATCTATCAAAAAGGTAGAATTAGGAATATTTAATACTCTAATGACATCGTTCCGGAAAGAGGCTTTCTTGCAAAAGATTCAAATTCGCGCACTAGTAATCTACTCTATTGCACTCGTATCCGTTTATGCTATTACTTCCTTTACATTACTCTCATGAAAAGGTACCAAAGTGTCAAAACATCGTGGGGAGTGAGATGGAGGAACGCGTTTGGATAGTCCAAATCTATCAAAAAGGTAGAATTAGGAATATTTAATACTCTAATGACATCGTTCCGGAAAGAGGCTTTCTTGCAAAAGATTCAAATTCGCGCACTAGCAATCTACTCTATTGCACTCGTATACGCTCATATGCTATTACTTCCTTCTACATTACTTTTATGACATAGGTACCATAGTTTCAAAACATCGTGGGAAGTGAGATGGAGGAACGTGTTTGGATAGTGTAAATCTATCAAAAAGGTAGAATTAGGAATATTTAATACTCTAATGACATCGTTCCGGAAGAGGCTTTCTTGCAAAAGATTCAAATTCAAGCACTAGTAATCTACTCTATTGCACTCGTATCCGCTACTAAGATATTACTTCCTTCTACATTACTTTTATGACATAGGTACCATAGTTTCAAAACATCGTGGGAAGTGAGATGGAGGAACGCGTTTGGATAGTCCAAATCTATCAAAAAGGTAGAATTAGGAATATTTAATACTCTAATGACATCGTTCCGGAAAGAGGCTTTCTTGCAAAAGATTCAAATTCGCGCACTAGCAATCTACTCTATTGCACTCGTATACGCTCATATGCTATTACTTCCTTCTACATTACTTTTATGACATAGGTACCATAGTTTTAAAACATCGTGGGAAGTGAGATGGAGGAACGTGTTTGGATAGTGTAAATCTATCAAAAAGGTAGAATTAGGAATATTTAATACTCCAATGACATCGTTCCGGAAGGAGGCTTTCTTGCAAAAGATTCGAATTCAAGCACTAGTAATCTACTCTATTGCACTCGTATCCGCTATATGCTATTACTTCCTTCTACATTAATGACATAGGTACCATAGTGTCAAAACATCGTGGAGTGAGATGGAGGAACGCGTTTGGATAGTCCAAATCTATCAAAAAGGTAGAATTAGGATAATATTTAATACTCTAATGACATCGTTCCGGAAGGAGGCTTTCTTGCAAAAGATTCAAATTCAAGCACTAGTAATCTACTCTATTGCACTCGTATACGCTCATATGCTATTACTTCCTTCTACATCTTTTATGAAATAGGTACCATAGTTTCAAAACATCGTGGGAAGTGAGATGGAGGAACGTGTTTGGATAGTCCAAATCTATCAAAAAGGTAGAATTAGGAATATTTAATACTCTAATGACATCGTTCCGGAAAGAGGCTTTCTTGCAAAAGATTCAAATCGCGCACTAGCAATCTACTCTATTGCACTCGTATCGCTCACTATGCTATTACTTCCTTCTACATTACTTTTATGACATAGGTACCATAGTTTCAAAACATCGTGGGGAGTGAGATGGAGGAACGTGTTTGGATAGTGTAAATCTATCAAAAAGGTAGAATTAGGAATATTTAATACTCTAATGACATCGTTCCGGAAAGAGGCTTTCTTGCAAAAGATTCAAATTCAAGCACTAGTAATCTACTCTATTGCACTCGTATACGCTCATATGCTATTACTTCCTTCTACATTACTTTAATGACATAGGTACCATAGTTTCAAAACATCGTGGGAAGTGAGATGGAGGAACGCGTTTGGATAGTCCAAATCTATCAAAAAGGTAGAATTAGGAATATTTAATACTCTAATGACATCGTTCCGGAAGAGGCTTTCTTGCAAAAGATTCAAATTCGCGCACTAGTAATCTACTCTATTGCACTCGTATCCGCTACTGAGATATTACTTCCTTCTACATTACTTTTATGACATAGGTACCATAGTTTCAAAACATCGTGGGAAGTGAGATGGAGGAACGCGTTTGGATAGGTAAATCTATCAAAAAGGTAGAATTAGGAATATTTAATACTCCAATGACATCGTTCCGGAAAGAGGCTTTCTTGCAAAAGATTCAAATTCGCGCACTAGCAATCTACTCTATTGCACTCGTATACGCTCATATGCTATTACTTCCTTCTACATTACTTTTATGACATAGGTACCATAGTTTCAAAACATCGTGGGAAGTGAGATGGAGGAACGTGTTTGGATAGTGTAAATCTATCAAAAAGGTAGAATTAGGAATATTTAATACTCTAATGACATCGCTCCGGAAGAGGCTTTCTTGCAAAAGATTCGAATTCGCGCACTAGTAATCTACTCAATTGCACTCGTATCCGCTAATATGCTATTACTTCTTCTACATTACTTTTATGAATAGGTACCATAGTTTCAAAACATCGTGGGAAGTGAGATGGAGGAACGCGTTTGGATAGTCCAAATCTATCAAAAAGGTAGAATTAATAATATTTAATACTCTAATGACATCGTTCCGGAAGAGGCTTTCTTACAAAAGATTCGAATTCAGCACTAGTAATCTACTCTATTGCACTCGTATCCGCCTAATATGATATTACTTCCTTCTACATCACTTTTATAAAGGTACCATAGTTTCAAAACATCGTGGGAAGTGAGATGGAGGAACGCGTTTGGATAGTCCAAATCTATCAAAAAGGTAGAATTAGGAATATTTAATACTCTAATGACATCGCTCCGGAAGAGGCTTTCTTGCAAAAGATTCAAATTCGCGCACTAGCATCTTCTATTGCACTCGTATCCGCTACTAAGATATTACTTCCTTCTACATTACTTTTATGACAAAGGTACCATAGTTTCAAAACATCGTGGGAAGTGAGATGGAGGAACGTGTTTGGATAGTGTAAATCTATCAAAAAGGTAGAATTAGGAATATTTAATACTCCAATGACATCGTTCCGGAAAGAGGCTTTCTTGCAAAAGATTCAAATTCGCGACTAGTAATCTACTCTATTGCACTCGTATCGCTCATATGCTATTACTTCCTTCTACATTACTTTTATGACATAGGTACCATAGTTTCAAAACATCGTGGGGAAGTGAGATGGAGGAACGCGTTTGGATAGTCCAAATCTATCAAAAAGGTAGAATTAGGAATATTTAATACTCTAATGACATCGTTCCGGAAAGAGGCTTTCTTGCAAAAGATTCAAATTCGCGCACTAGCAATCTACTCTATTGCACTCGTATACGCTCATATGCTATTACTTCCTTCTACATTACTTTAATGACATAGGTACCATAGTTTCAAAACATCGTGGGAAGTGAGATGGAGGAACGTGTTTGGATAGTGTAAATCTATCAAAAAGGTAGAATTAGGAATATTTAATACTCCTAATGACATCGTTCCGGAAGAGGCTTTCTTGCAAAAGATTCGAATTCAAGCACTAGTAATCTACTCTATTGCACTCGTATCCGCTAATATGATATTACTTCCTTCTACATTACTTTTATGACATAGGTACCATAGTTTCAAAACATCGTGGGGAGTGAGATGGAGGAACGCGTTTGGATAGTCCAAATCTATCAAAAAGGTAGAATTAGGAATATTTAATACTCTAATGACATCGTTCCGGAAAGAGGCTTTCTTGCAAAAGATTCAAATTCGCACTAGCAATCTACTCTATTGCACTCGTATACGCTCATATGCTATTACTTCCTTCTACATCACTTTTATAAAAGGTACCATAGTTTCAAAACATCGTGGGAAGTGAGATGGAGGAACGTGTTTGGATAGTCCAAATCTATCAAAAAGGTAGAATTAGGAATATTTAATACTCTAATGACATCGTTCCGGAAGGAGGCTTTCTTGCAAAAGATTTGAATTCGTGCACTAGTAATCTACTCAATTGCACTCGTATACGCTCATATGCTATTACTTCCTTCTACATTACTTTTATGACATAGGTACCATAGTTTCAAAACATCGTGGGAAGTGAGATGGAGGAACGCGTTTGGATAGTCCAAATCTATCAAAAAGGTAGAATTAGGAATATTTAATACTCTAATGACATCGTTCCGGAAGGAGGCTTTCTTGCAAAAGATTCAAATTCGCGCACTAGCAATCTACTCTATTGCACTCGTATACGCTCATATGCTATTACTTCCTTCTACATTACTTTTATGACATAGGTACCATAGTTTCAAAACATCGTGGGAAGTGAGATGGAGGAACGTGTTTGGATAGTGTAAATCTATCAAAAAGGTAGAATTAGGAATATTTAATACTCTAATGACATCGTTCCGGAAGAGGCTTTCTTGCAAAAGATTCGAATTCGCGCACTAGTAATCTACTCTATTGCACTCGTATCCGCTAATATGCTATTACTTCCTTCTATATCACTTTTATGACATAGGTACCATAGTTTCAAAACATCGTGGGGAGTGAGATGGAGGAACGCGTTTGGATAGTCCAATCTATCAAAAAGGTAGAATTAGGAATATTTAATACTCTAATGACATCGTTCCGGAAGAGGCTTTCTTGCAAAAGATTCAAATTCAAGCACTAGTAATCTACTCTATTGCACTCGTATCCGCTAATATGCTATTACTTCCTTCTACATCACTTTTATAAAGGTACCATAGTTTCAAAACATCGTGGGAAGTGAGATGGAGGAACGCGTTTGGATAGTCCAAATCTATCAAAAAGGTAGAATTAGGAATATTTAATACTCTAATGACATCGTTCCGGAAAGAGGCTTTCTTGCAAAAGATTCAAATTTGCGCACTAGCAATCTACTCTATTGCACTCGTATACGCTCATATGCTATTACTTCCTTCTACATTACTTTATGACATAGGTACCATAGTTTCAAACATCGTGGGAAGTGAGATGGAGGAACGTGTTTGGATAGTGTAAATCTATCAAAAAGCTAGAATTAGGAATATTTAATACTCTAATGACATCGTTCCGGAAAGAGGCTTTCTTGCAAAAGATTCAAATTCGCGCACTAGTAATCTACTCTATTGCACTCGTATCCGCTAATATGCTATTACTTCCTTCTACATTACTTTTATGACATAGGTACCATAGTTTCAAAACATCGTGTGGAGTGAGATGGAGGAACGTGTTTGGATAGTCCAAATCTATCAAAAAGGTAGAATTAGGAATATTTAATACTCTAATGACATCGTTCCGGAAAGAGGCTTTCTTGCAAAAGATTCAAATTCGCGCTCACATAGTATCTCTATTGCACTCGTATCGCTACTAAGATATTACTTGCCTCTACATTACTTTTATGAAAAAGGTACCATAGTTTCAAAACATCGTGGGAAGTGAGATGGAGGAACGTGTTTGGATAGTGTAAATCTATCAAAAAGGTAGAATTAGGAATATTTAATACTCGAATGACATCGTTCCGGAAAGAGGCTTTCTTGCAAAAGATTCGAATTCAAGCACTAGTAATCTACTCTATTGCACTCGTATCCGCTACTAAGATATTACTTCCTCTACATTCACTTTTATGACAAAGGTACCATAGTTTCAAAACATCGTGGGAAGTGAGATGGAGGAACGCGTTTGGATAGTCCAAATCTATCAAAAAGGTAGAATTAATAATATTTAATACTCTAATGACATCGTTCCGGAAGGAGGCTTTCTTGCAAAAGATTCGAATTCAAGCACTAGTAATCTAGTCTATTGCACTCGTATCCGCTACTAAGATATTACTTCCTTCTACATTACTTTTATGACAAAGGTACCATAGTTTCAAAACATCGTGGGAAGTGAGATGGAGGAACGTGTTTGGATAGTCCAAATCTATCAAAAAGGTAGAATTAGGAATATTTAATACTCTAATGACATCGTTCCGGAAGAGGCTTTCTTGCAAAAGATTCGAATTCAGCACTAGTAATCTACTCTATTGCACTCGTATCCGCTAATATGCTATTACTTCCTTCTACATTACTTTTATGACATAGGTACCATAGTTTCAAAACATCGTGGGAGTGAGATGGAGAACGCGTTTGGATAGTCCAAATCTATCAAAAAGGTAGAATTAGGAATATTTAATACTCTAATGACATCGTTCCGGAAAGAGGCTTTCTTGCAAAAGATTCGAATTCAAGCACTAGTAATCTACTCTCTATTGCACTCGTATCCCCTAATATGCTATTACTTCCTTCTACATCACTTTTATAAAAAAGGTACCATAGTTTCAAAACATCGTGGGGAAGTGAGATGGAGGAACGCGTTTGGATAGTCCAAATCTTTCAAAAAGGTAGAATTAGGAATATTTAATACTCTAATGACATCGTTCCGGAAGGAGGCTTTCTTGCAAAAGATTCGAATTCGCACTAGTAATCTACTCTATTGCACTCGTATCCGTTTATATGCTATTACTTCCTTTTACATTACTCTCATGAAAAGGTACCAAAGTGTCAAAACATCGTGGGGAGTGAGATGGAGGAACGCGTTTGGATAGTCCAAATCTATCAAAAAGGTAGAATTAGGATTATTTGTTCATCTAATGACAGTCGTTCCGGAAGGAGGCTTTCTTACAAAAGATTCGAA
>CAJNAR010000082.1:0-28618 GCA_905220665.1 Albugo candida | reverse complement strand
TTTTTCTAGAGTGCGATCACACGGCACAATTATGGAGGGAGATACTCCCTAGTTGGGATCAGTTTTTTCTCCTCTCGACCACGATGGACGCATATTGCATGTGCAATCGTACCGACACTACGGTCGGATTGGAAAGACTATTTCGACATTATCTCACATTTATGGCTTGCATTGCAAGCGGTGACACTGCACTTCGTCTGGACAGATCGGAATCGTCGTTTGTTCGATCATCGATCAGCAACTCCGACAGTTCCAGCACTTTCCGTCATTTACACCACGTTTGGTGCGCACGTTCGGTACTTTCGAAGACAGTGTTACGACCAAGAGGAACGCATTCGGCTTGCAAAGGTAGTGAATCAACTCGCAAAGCAAGGATCATTTGGTGGATTTTTTAGAAGTCGAAGATCATTGCTGCGGGTACGGCACAGGCGAGTGGAACGGCAAGTGCAACTCAGATCCTAGTCCTAGTTGGCTGGATGCTCACCGTAGTGTGGCACACAGAAATTTGCAAACCACGGTACTTTTGGACCACTTTTACAACTTTACAACCTTTTCCACTTTTACAGCCTTTACAAGCTGGACACAGTCTCGTATCAAGGGTGCTGAGGCTACTACGATACGAGATTATCAACGAGACGACATTTTATCATCTCTCACAGGTATTTCACGAAACGTTTTTATATGTATATATGTTATTTAAAGATAGCCTAGGCAACTAGAGAAGTCAGTTAGTCTAATTCTAGTAATATAGACACCTTCAACTGAGCTATACGACCCACTTCTCAATTTGCCGGCTACTACGTAACCCGCAAAACGAATACAACAAAGCGCCTTTTCAGCAAAACACGCACTTTTCCACCCTCACCTGTCAAAGACAATGGTTACTATCGACATATCCAGCTTACCTATCGTTACATCCCCTGATGTGGGTAGTACTTCTACATGTAATGTGTCCGTTACTGACACGTTACCGGCGGAAAGTACAGCTACCCGCACACCTCTACCGTCCGACTCTACCGCGTCCGCTGAGGTTATTGGCCAATCCGAGACCAAGATGGAGATAGAGACGCCTCTCTCTCCCACTCCTATTTCTGCCAATTAGCCGGTACCAATGGAGGTTGATGACAACACCGCGTCATCAGCTTCGAAACCGGTTAAAACGACGAGTGAAACCGACCATCGCCCAAGTTTAGCCGAAATCTTGAAAGGTCAAGAAGAAGTTCGCAAGGACAAAGCTATAAAAAAAGCGAAGTGGAAGGTTGAAATGCCAAAACCTTTAGCATCAGATTTACGTGCTATCGAACAACTCTTTCAAGACGGACGTCCGTCCTGGGACGTTTTGGCTGTACACTTGGCGGCAGCAAAGCCGTTTATACTGCCAAGTGCAAAGTATTCGATCGTCCTGGAGACGGGACAAACTTCTGTACGCACATCACCCGCCCAAATACTACAATCGTTCGTTCGAGATCATGGGAACACGATTCTCGACGATTTATTTGATGCGGGGAAAATTGGCCAACTGGCTCAATTACCTGGGGGTAATTTACGCCTTCTCGTCACGAGCGAGGAAGTTTGCCAGAAGTTGGCTCATGAGACGATTACCCTCATGGGGAACCAGTACTCATTCCGAGAGTTCGATGTGCTCGGGTCAAGATACTTCATGGACATTTTCGGAATTGGACCGGAAATGTCCACAATAACAATTGCATCAGCACTGCATCGTCTTGGCTGCGATGTTTTGTATGAAAACTTTCGTGAAGCAGTGGCTTCTAAACGGCTATCCATGTCTACGTGGAGAGTGTACTTTCGCTCCACGTCATGTCCTGAACCTCTGGTCGTGGCTGGAAAAGTTTGCGAGCAAATTTGTATCGAAGGGAGATACTATTTGGCTCGCGGAAAAGGGGCTACGTTACCTGTTGAGCGATTTAGGATGGGTCAGCGCAGTCCACACTGCTTATTGCTGCCAGTGAACACTCCGAAACCGACTCAGCGAGCGACGAACCCCCCGACTCCAAAAACTGAATCCAAATCGGTGCCAAGCAAGCGCACCGGAAAAACAACAAAACCAGCTCAAGAGAAGCAAAACATAAATGATAAAGATAAAAAATCTACCTCTAGTAAGGCTACAAGTTCATCTAAAACTGATGAAACATTCTGTCCTCCGACAACTGCCGAAGTTACTACATCGGACCGTCATCAGAAGGCATCTACGTCGCCTGTTCCAGAAGCGGAAGAGAAGCTTGGAAGCAGTGATTCCCATCCTGCTGAGGAATCAAAACAAGCAGAAGAATCACAACCAGCTTCTTGCACAGTTGTTCGCTCAAACAACAAAAGGAACCGCTCGTTAGACAGCTTCAAAAGCCTGCTCAGTAAAGCTCCTCCAAAAACACTGAAGGGCTCGCCACCAGCAATTTTTTTAGATGTGCTTAGCACTATCGATGTGGAATATACAAAGATAGATGTTACTACGAATCCAGCGTTCGGAAAGCGCTATCATATCGTTCCTACCAATGTTGTGGTACCTAAAGATGTAGCTACTTCGAAAGAAGCGGCTCACTTTTTCACAAAAAAGCACACCAAAATCGTGAAGGATTCTCGTCCTACTCGTGTGGGGGAAGTGGTGAACTTGTTGGCAGAAGATCTACTGACAGCACAGATCCCAACGAAGCCCGATCGGCTTCTTCAAGAGGACATTCACGTGTCCAAGGCGGAGAAGCATCTTGAATTCACGTGCAATGGAGATAGCCTTCTCCAGTTTGCATTTACTCACCCGATCGCATTACATGGATTGCTTAATAAGGGTATGCGATCGAATGATCCGTGTTTAGCTGAAGTGGTGCAAGTCCACACGATCAATCGTATACTTGCTGCATCCAACCCGAATTTGGACACCACTTTCATTACAAAATGGTCGAAAAAGATTGGGGGAAAAGTCCCAACAAAACGTCAAGCTTTGTTTGACGCAACCAATAGTTGGTGGACGGATTCACCTGAAGTGGAAGAGCTCACTCGGGCCACCAAATCGCTCGCCTTCTCCGAGATCATGCTGATGTGCACTGCTCCGGCCGTTTTTCATAATGACCACTGGATTCAACACATCACTGGTCGCCCGGTTCTTTGGATACCGACACACCATTGTCGCTTACTACACACCAATGCACTGATTATGATATTGCGCTCCCCACTAGGCACACTTGGCCTTAGTGAGTGGTTTGATGCGCAGTGGGATATTCCCCTTTACGACAATTTGGAAGCCATTCAGCTTTCGACAAATTTTCTACCCGATGAAGTGTCTATTTTGCAACTGAGCGAAGTAGATGGAGTAGAAACACTCGTCGCGGGTGCTCTCTCTGTTCAGTATTAAGGGAAGCTTATCAGATTAGAATTCTTGGACCAATAAAACCATTCTATCAGTCAATACGAACGGAATCAAAAAGAATGGTCACCTTGCAATTCAACATACGTTTTCAAAATACGCACTTTGCTGCGTGCAGGATACTCGTTTTCGTAATCGTCAGCACTTGGAGACGTTTCGCTTCCACCTGACATCGACCTTCAGAACTAAATCGTTTCTTAGTGATACGAATAGTCTTCACTCTCACCCCTCTCGGGAACGAGTAAACGGTGTTATGACCATTATTCGGAGCGATTTTCCTGGATTTGAAACTGCTAAAGCCATGCACAACGTCAAAGTTCCAGATCGTTATCTGGTGGTCCGTTTGGTGGTTCATGGAGCACCAGTATACGTCCACAACGTTTATGCTCCGGTGGATTCAACGGAACGAAAGCCTTTTTTCGATCAGCTTCCAATTGGATCATTCGAAGCAACGCATCACATATCGTCTGTGAAGATCTCAACACAACTCTCTGTCCAAGTCTGAATTGTTCTAGTGGTGCATATCGCCATGAACCAAGTCGCCTCTCGTGTTTGGAATGGCTTTCAAATTTGGGTGTTCTCGATGCTTGGCGTCACCAGCATCCCGAAGAGCGTATCTTTACTGGCCCTCAGCCACGACGTAATCGATTGGATTACATCCTTTTGTCGGAACACCTATTCCGTACAATTTATAAGGATTCAAATTATGCCACTCTTCCTCACACGGGGGATCATTTGGCACATGTACTCAAGTTTGCAAATCCGATCCAACTTCAGGGCCGTGGTTACTGGAAATGTCCTCTCTCATTATTCGAGTACCCAGTAATCATCGAGGCGATTGAGGTGGACGCGGAACGCATTTTGGCAAAGCTTCGTGCTTCTTCCAGTCCCGGAAAGGATTGGGAGCGTTGGAAGAAGTATATGAAGCGTTTACTTCAGCAAATTCAAAAAATGATTCGACGTCAAGAGGAAGATGAGATCGTTCGAGCGCAATCGGAGTTGGAACATGCTGCATCCGCCTATCGAATGTCCGATCAGAGAAAAGAAAAGAAGATTTACAAGGACGCTCTTCATTCTTATCACGAACGAGTGAAGAGCTCGTCAAAGTACAATCAAGACTCCGCGTTCGACCACCAGTTGCGAAATGTGGAGAAATCATCGAGATACTTCTTTCGTCCGCTGGATTGAACTTGTCATCGGGTTCCATTGGAAGAAGTCCTCCTTCCGAATGGCAAAGTATCAAAGAATCCATTTGAAATCACCCTTCAGTTCACCGATCATTGGGGTGGAATTATGGGTGATAAGGAAAGTTCAGCTGGAGTCCCACTCCGTCCTGCATTCAAAAACAAAAAACGCTTCTCGACTCAATTACCAAAACATTAAACAGCTCTGATGAGTCGTTTCTTTCTGCTCCATTAACTAAATCGGAAATGGAAGGAGCCATCAAAACTATGCGCGGACACTGATCACCTGGAATGGATGGACTGCCGGCAGCATTCTACCAACTTGCTCCGAGTGTCTTTGGTGAATGTTTGCAAATTGTCTTTGACGATCAACTTCGTCGAGGCTCTCTGCTGCGCTCTCAGCGTAGTTCGGCAATCACGTTGCTTTACAAAAAAGGATCTCGAGCAGATCCTGGCAACTATCGTCCTATTGCATTAATATGTGTGGATGTGAAAGTGCTGTCAAAGGTACTTGCCTATCGACTCCAGAAAATGCTTCCGAAATTGATTCACGAAGACCAAAAAGCATTTCTGAGAGGCAGATCCATCCACCACCACATTCGATACATGAGTGATCTACAAGATTTGATCACTCATCGTGGCGAGGAAGCATATGCAACCTTTCTCGATTTTGAGAAAGCGTACGATCGAGTGGATTGGTCGTACATGTTTGCTGTGCTTTCGAAAATGAACCGCGGAAATTCGTTTATCAAGTGGACAAAGCTTCTATACACCAACACGAATGTTTCGCTGTTGTTGACTGGAACGCTTTCACCAAAGATCACTTCTTTCTCGCGGAGTCAAACAAGGTGATCCACTCTCCGCATTGCTCTTTCTTATGACGATTGAGCCGTTGGGAAATTTGTTGCGGAGACATGAAGGACCTGGTATTTGTATCACTCTAATGGATACATCAACAAGTTTATTCTTTGCGGACGACTCCACTTTGTTATCGTCTTCGCTCGGCGGGGTGGAGGCTCAGCTTGATGTCCTTCAACACTATTGTGATGGTTCAGGAGCAAAGTTAAATCTTTCAAAGTCGACTTTACTTCCTCTTAACCGTCATCAAGCCTGTCAGCCGTTCGCTTTAGTGAAAGTTCTATCACGGTGCGAGTCGGTCAAGTATTTGGGAATTCCTTTCAGTCAATCACCAGTGAGTGATTTGATGATTGAATTCCTAGAAGATCGTTTCTATGGTGGTTTTCGTCAGTGGTTTCGCCGAGCAAGAACGGTGCGTGGACGTTTATTGGTGGCACAGACCATGGTTTTGTCACGATTATGGCATTTCACGACACATTTTAGTATCCCGAAACATTTACTGCGACGATGGCAATCGATGTTAAACCGATTTGTGCTGAGTCGAAAGTATGAGCGGGATTCAACACACGTGCAGCTCATTCGATCGGAACTTTTATATCTGCCTTATTCACAAGGTGGTTTACAGGTTCCGATGATCGAGAAGCAATTAATGAAACAACGACTCCAATTTCTACAACAATTTGCACTACATTCCAGTACACCTGTTCCAAGCAACTGGACATTGCCTGGTATGGAAATTGTGAAGAGCATCTTACCCAACTTTGGACCGTTCAAGCCGCTCGATATCTTAACGACATCGCCGCGTCGGCATGCTACCATGGTTCGTTGGAATGTAGCGTCATCGTGGTGGAAGCAGACGTGCGTTTGGTGGAGTCAGAGTAAGTGGGAACTCACACCCCAGACCTTGTCTTCACAGGAGCAATACATCGTTATGTTAAATGCTCCTGTCTGGCTGCAGGTGGATTCTCATCTTCACTTTGAGCAACGGCAACGTTCTACTAGTGCGGTTGCTCATCGTCGATGTATGGGAATGGTCCCGGAACCTGCGCGTACTTTTAGGATGCAATTCGCTCAAGCGTTCCGCATCCGTTCTCTACGTGATTTGTTCGGTGGAAGATCAACTTGGTTCAATTCGTCTTCCGAGTTTGTCTTGCGTTTCAGTACGCATACAGTTGGAAATTCAGCGGAAGTAGCCAAGACAAAGCTTTTACGACGCTTGTACGTGGAAGCTACTCAAATTTTACGTCGCATTCAACCGGAGGGCGTTTTGTTGTGTCCAGAGCGTTCCATTGCAAAGGCGTATCCCGTTCAGTTTGGCATTCAAATTTCGAATACGAAGGTTTTCTTTCCGACTATTCCTAGGAATCAACTCTTTCGACTTGTTGGGAAAGCAGAACCACCGGATGAGCCTCACCGACTGCTGCTTCACATACCAGAGAGAGACCGGCCAAGTGCTTCGACTTGGGTAAAGGATTTCTCAACGGGTTTTAAACGTCTTCGAGGACGGTTATTACCAATATACTCGGACATTCAGCTCCGACTTACATATTCAATGTTACCAGTGCGATCCCGGTTCTAGTTTCTGAAGCAAGCTCATCCGGAAATCATCCTGTGTACGCAGGAGCATTATGATGAGGTGGAAAGTAGGAGGACATACCCGATTCGGAAGGAGTTATTTCCTTCTTGGACAGCTTTCCTTTCAGGTCGTCTTAAGTGGACTAACATTGCGTGTCTACGACTTCCTCTCCTTCGAGACAGGTGTAAGCCATTCAGGATGGTGCTAGAAGATCTTTGGTTTGCATTGGTTGAATGTAAGCTTGTACACATTGCGGACTTCTTCGCCCTACTTGGTTCGAATAGTGCGTAATCAAGATGAAAAAAAGCTTTTTTTCGGCAGGATGTAGTGTTCGCTCAAGTATCTATTTATTTCTTAGCTTTGGCCTTCATTTTCATTACATATCACTAACTAGTGTAGAAAACTTGGCAGTACTATGGAAGCGTACTTTCTTGCTATCAGTCAATACAGCAGAAAAGTAGGAGATACACGTAGCCACCTGAAGGAGTACAAAGCATTGGACAGGAATAAAAATATGTTTTCATATGATATTGAACCAAAGAGAATGTACAATATGCTACCTCCATTACAACGAGAAAGGTATTTTGCATGAACGGGTCGGGTCATCAACCAACTCACCTTATTGTAAGGCTTCACATGTTCATCACTTCAGTAGCAGTAGCGAAAAGTATTGCTAATCGATAGCTTCACAACATTGCTGGAATGCTCGCGCGGAAAGGTATTTGGTTTTTGCATTGTGGTGAAGATACAACGTCACGCTACTTTGTGCAATATCCTACATCAGCTATACATCATCGTCATTATTAAAATTTCAGTAGTGCTGCACTTTCCCTTCATCCTTTTAGAGGGAATCTATTCACTAAAGTAGTAGCAGATAGAGAAAGTCATATGCGAAAGATGTAATTAGAGCACGAATACAGATATCTTATGTCGTGATCAGACGCATGTAAGCGACCATCATGTATGATTGAACGAATATTTCTGGTAAATCAGTAGCTTTGATGGGTTCATCAATGCAACGCGCAAAAAAAAACTTGTACTCATTGCGGACTTCTTCGCCCTACTTGGTTCGAATAGTGCGTAATCAAGATGAAAAAAAGCTTTTTCTCGGCAGGATGTAGTGTTCGCTCAAGTATCTATTCATTTCTTAGCTTTGGTCTTCACTTTTCATTACATATCACTAACTAGTGTAGAAAACTTGGCAGTACTATGGAAGCGTACTTTCTTGCTATCAGTCAATACAGCAGAAAAGTAGGAGATACACGTAGCCACCTGAAGGAGTACAAAGCATTGGACAGGAATAAAAATATGTTTTCATATGATATTGAACCAAAGAGAATGTA
Organism: Albugo candida; assembly: GCA_905220665.1. Taxonomy (NCBI): domain Eukaryota; phylum Oomycota; class Peronosporomycetes; order Albuginales; family Albuginaceae; genus Albugo; species Albugo candida. The sequence continues at coordinate 20,281 of CAJNAR010000082.1, read as the reverse complement.
CAATATGCTACCTCCATTACAACGAGAAAGGTATTTTGCATGAACGGGTCGGGTCATCAACCAACTCACCTTATTGTAAGGCTTCACATGTTCATCACTTCAGTAGCAGTAGCGAAAAGTATTGCTAATCGATAGCTTCACAACATTGCTGGAATGCTCGCGCGGAAAGGTATTTGGTTTTTGCATTGTGGTGAAGATACAACGTCACGCTACTTTGTGCAATATCCTACATCAGCTATACATCATCGTCATTATTAAAATTTCAGTAGTGCTGCACTTTCCCTTCATCCTTTTAGAGGGGATCTATTCACTAAAGTAGTAGCAGATAGAGAAAGTCATATGCGAAAGATGTAATTAGAGCACGAATACAGATATCTTATGTCGTGATCAGACGCATGTAAGCGACCATCATGTATGATTGAACGAATATTTCTGGTAAATCAGTAGCTTTGATGGGTTCATCAATGCAACGAGCAAAAAAAAACTTGTACTCATTGCGGACTTCTTCGCCCTACTTGGTTCGAATAGTGCGTAATCAAGATAAAAAAAACCTTTTTCTCGGCAGGATGTAGTGTTCGCTCAAGTATCTATTCATTTCTTAGCTTTGGTCTTCACTTTTCATTACATATCACTAACTAGTGTAGAAAACTTGGCAGTACTATGGAAGCGTACTTTCTTGCTATCAGTCAATACAGCAGAAAAGTAGGAGATACACGTAGCCACCTGAAGGAGTACAAAGCATTGGACAGGAATAAAAATATGTTTCTATATGATATTGAACCAAAGAGAATGTACAATATGCTACCTCCATTACAACGAGAAAGGTATTTTGCATGAACGGGTCGGGTCATCAACCAACTCACCTTATTGTAAGGCTTCACATGTTCATCACTTCAGTAGCAGTAGCGAAAAGTATTGCTAATCGATAGCTTCACAACATTGCTGGAATGCTCGCGCGGAAAGGTATTTGGTTTTTGCATTGTGGTGAAGATACAACGTCACGCTACTTTGTGCAATATCCTACATCAGCTATACATCATCGTCATTATTAAAATTTCAGTAGTGCTGCACTTTCCCTTCATCCTTTTAGAGGGGATCTATTCACTAAAGTAGTAGCAGATAGAGAAAGTCATATGCGAAAGATGTAATTAGAGCACGAATACAGATATCTTATGTCGTGATCAGACGCATGTAAGCGACCATCATGTATGATTGAACGAATATTTCTGGTAAATCAGTAGCTTTGATGGGTTCATCAATGCAACGCGCAAAAAAAAACTTGTACTCATTGGGGACTTCTTCGCCCTACTTGGTTCGAATAGTGCGTAATCAAGATAAAAAAAACCTTTTTCTCGGCAGGATGTAGTGTTCGCTCAAGTATCTATTCATTTCTTAGCTTTGGTCTTCACTTTTCATTACATATCACTAACTAGTGTAGAAAACTTGGCAGTACTATGGAAGCGTACTTTCTTGCTATCAGTCAATACAGCAGAAAAGTAGGAGATACACGTAGCCACCTGAAGGAGTACAAAGCATTGGACAGGAATAAAAATATGTTTCTATATGATATTGAACCAAAGAGAATGTACAATATGCTACCTCCATTACAACGAGAAAGGTATTTTGCATGCACGGGTCGCATGAACGGGTCGGGTCCTTATTGTAAGGCTTCACATGTTCATCACTTCAGTAGCAGTAGCGAAAAGTATTGCTAATCGATAGCTTCACAACATTGCTGGAATGCTCGCGCGGAAAGGTATTTGGTTTTTGCATTGTGGTGAAGATACAACGTCACGCTACTTTGTGCAATATCCTACATCAGCTATACATCATCGTCATTATTAAAATTTCAGTAGTGCTGCACTTTCCCTTCATCCTTTTAGAGGGGATCTATTCACTAAAGTAGTAGCAGATAGAGAAAGTCATATGCGAAAGATGTAATTAGAGCACGAATACAGATATCTTATGTCGTGATCAGACGCATGTAAGCGACCATCATGTATGATTGAACGAATATTTCTGGTAAATCAGTAGCTTTGATGGGTTCATCAATGCAACGAGCAAAAAAAAACTTGTACTCATTGCGGACTTCTTCGCCCTACTTGGTTCGAATAGTGCGTAATCAAGATAAAAAAAACCTTTTTCTCGGCAGGATGTAGTGTTCGCTCAAGTATCTATTCATTTCTTAGCTTTGGTCTTCACTTTTCATTACATATCACTAACTAGTGTAGAAAACTTGGCAGTACTATGGAAGCGTACTTTCTTGCTATCAGTCAATACAGCAGAAAAGTAGGAGATACACGTAGCCACCTGAAGGAGTACAAAGCATTGGACAGGAATAAAAATATGTTTCATATGATATTGAACCAAAGAGAATGTACAATATGCTACCTCCATTACAACGAGAAAGGTATTTTGCATGAACGGGTCGGGTCATCATTCAACTCACCTTATTGTAAGGCTTCACATGTTCATCACTTCAGTAGCAGTAGCGAAAAGTATTGCTAATCGATAGCTTCACAACATTGCTGGAATGCTCGCGCGGAAAGGTATTTGGTTTTTGCATTGTGGTGAAGATACAACGTCACGCTACTTTGTGCAATATCCTACATCAGCTATACATCATCGTCATTATTAAAATTTCAGTAGTGCTGCACTTTCCCTTCATCCTTTTAGAGGGGATCTATTCACTAAAGTAGTAGCAGATAGAGAAAGTCATATGCGAAAGATGTAATTAGAGCACGAATACAGATATCTTATGTCGTGATCAGACGCATGTAAGCGACCATCATGTATGATTGAACGAATATTTCTGATAAATCAGTAGCTTTGATGGGTTCATCAATGCAACGCGCAAAAAAAAACTTGTACTCATTGCGGACTTCTTCGCCCTACTTGGTTCGAATAGTGCGTAATCAAGATAAAAAAAACCTTTTTCTCGGCAGGATGTAGTGTTCGCTCAAGTATCTATTCATTTCTTAGCTTTGGTCTTCACTTTTCATTACATATCACTAACTAGTGTAGAAAACTTGGCAGTACTATGGAAGCGTACTTTCTTGCTATCAGTCAATACAGCAGAAAAGTAGGAGATACACGTAGCCACCTGAAGGAGTACAAAGCATTGGACAGGAATAAAAATATGTTTCTATATGATATTGAACCAAAGAGAATGTACAATATGCTACCTCCATTACAACGAGAAAGGTATTTTGCATGAACGGGTCGGGTCATCATTCAACTCACCTTATTGTAAGGCTTCACATGTTCATCACTTCAGTAGCAGTAGCGAAAAGTATTGCTAATCGATAGCTTCACAACATTGCTGGAATGCTCGCGCGGAAAGGTATTTGGTTTTTGCATTGTGGTGAAGATACAACGTCACGCTACTTTGTGCAATATCCTACATCAGCTATACATCATCGTCATTATTAAAATTTCAGTAGTGCTGCACTTTCCCTTCATCCTTTTAGAGGGGATCTATTCACTAAAGTAGTAGCAGATAGAGAAAGTCATATGCGAAAGATGTAATTAGAGCACGAATACAGATATCTTATGTCGTGATCAGACGCATGTAAGCGACCATCATGTATGATTGAACGAATATTTCTGGTAAATCAGTAGCTTTGATGGGTTCATCAATGCAACGCGCAAAAAAAAACTTGTACTCATTGCGGACTTCTTCGCCCTACTTGGTTCGAATAGTGCGTAATCAAGATAAAAAAAACCTTTTTCTCGGCAGGATGTAGTGTTCGCTCAAGTATCTATTCATTTCTTAGCTTTGGTCTTCACTTTTCATTACATATCACTAACTAGTGTAGAAAACTTGGCAGTACTATGGAAGCGTACTTTCTTGCTATCAGTCAATACAGCAGAAAAGTAGGAGATACACGTAGCCACCTGAAGGAGTACAAAGCATTGGACAGGAATAAAAATATGTTTCTATATGATATTGAACCAAAGAGAATGTACAATATGCTACCTCCATTACAACGAGAAAGGTATTTTGCATGAACGGGTCGGGTCATCAACCAACTCACCTTATTGTAAGGCTTCACATGTTCATCACTTCAGTAGCAGTAGCGAAAAGTATTGCTAATCGATAGCTTCACAACATTGCTGGAATGCTCGCGCGGAAAGGTATTTGGTTTTTGCATTGTGGTGAAGATACAACGTCACGCTACTTTGTGCAATATCCTACATCAGCTATACATCATCGTCATTATTAAAATTTCAGTAGTGCTGCACTTTCCCTTCATCCTTTTAGAGGGGATCTATTCACTAAAGTAGTAGCAGATAGAGAAAGTCATATGCGAAAGATGTAATTAGAGCACGAATACAGATATCTTATGTCGTGATCAGACGCATGTAAGCGACCATCATGTATGATTGAACGAATATTTCTGGTAAATCAGTAGCTTTGATGGGTTCATCAATGCAACGCGCAAAAAAAAACTTGTACTCATTGCGGACTTCTTCGCCCTACTTGGTTCGAATAGTGCGTAATCAAGATGAAAAAAAGCTTTTTCTCGGCAGGATGTAGTGTTCGCTCAAGTATCTATTCATTTCTTAGCTTTGGCCTTCACTTTTCATTACATATCACTAACTAGTGTAGAAAACTTGGCAGTACTATGGAAGCGTACTTTCTTGCTATCAGTCAATACAGCAGAAAAGTAGGAGATACACGTAGCCACCTGAAGGAGTACAAAGCATTGGACAGGAATAAAAATATGTTTTCATATGATATTGAACCAAAGAGAATGTACAATATGCTACCTCCATTACAACGAGAAAGGTATTTTGCATGAACGGGTCGGGTCATCAACCAACTCACCTTATTGTAAGGCTTCACATGTTCATCACTTCAGTAGCAGTAGCGAAAAGTATTGCTAATCGATAGCTTCACAACATTGCTGGAATGCTCGCGCGGAAAGGTATTTGGTTTTTGCATTGTGGTGAAGATACAACGTCACGCTACTTTGTGCAATATCCTACATCAGCTATACATCATCGTCATTATTAAAATTTCAGTAGTGCTGCACTTTCCCTTCATCCTTTTAGAGGGGATCTATTCACTAAAGTAGTAGCAGATAGAGAAAGTCATATGCGAAAGATGTAATTAGAGCACGAATACAGATATCTTATGTCGTGATCAGACGCATGTAAGCGACCATCATGTATGATTGAACGAATATTTCTGGTAAATCAGTAGCTTTGATGGGTTCATCAATGCAACGCGCAAAAAAAAACTTGTACTCATTGCGGACTTCTTCGCCCTACTTGGTTCGAATAGTGCGTAATCAAGATAAAAAAAACCTTTTTCTCGGCAGGATGTAGTGTTCGCTCAAGTATCTATTCATTTCTTAGCTTTGGCCTTCACTTTTCATTACATATCACTAACTAGTGTAGAAAACTTGGCAGTACTATGGAAGCGTACTTTCTTGCTATCAGTCAATACAGCAGAAAAGTAGGAGATACACGTAGCCACCTGAAGGAGTACAAAGCATTGGACAGGAATAAAAATATGTTTTCATATGATATTGAACCAAAGAGAATGTACAATATGCTACCTCCATTACAACGAGAAAGGTATTTTGCATGAACGGGTCGGGTCATCAACCAACTCACCTTATTGTAAGGCTTCACATGTTCATCACTTCAGTAGCAGTAGCGAAAAGTATTGCTAATCGATAGCTTCACAACATTGCTGGAATGCTCGCGCGGAAAGGTATTTGGTTTTTGCATTGTGGTGAAGATACAACGTCACGCTACTTTGTGCAATATCCTACATCAGCTATACATCATCGTCATTATTAAAATTTCAGTAGTGCTGCACTTTCCCTTCATCCTTTTAGAGGGGATCTATTCACTAAAGTAGTAGCAGATAGAGAAAGTCATATGCGAAAGATGTAATTAGAGCACGAATACAGATATCTTATGTCGTGATCAGACGCATGTAAGCGACCATCATGTATGATTGAACGAATATTTCTGGTAAATCAGTAGCTTTGATGGGTTCATCAATGCAACGCGCAAAAAAAAACTTGTACTCATTGCGGACTTCTTCGCCCTACTTGGTTCGAATAGTGCGTAATCAAGATAAAAAAAAGCTTTTTCTCGGCAGGATGTAGTGTTCGCTCAAGTATCTATTCATTTCTTAGCTTTGGCCTTCACTTTTCATTACATATCACTAACTAGTGTAGAAAACTTGGCAGTACTATGGAAGCGTACTTTCTTGCTATCAGTCAATACAGCAGAAAAGTAGGAGATACACGTAGCCACCTGAAGGAGTACAAAGCATTGGACAGGAATAAAAATATGTTTTCATATGATATTGAACCAAAGAGAATGTACAATATGCTACCTCCATTACAACGAGAAAGGTATTTTGCATGAACGGGTCGGGTCATCAACCAACTCACCTTATTGTAAGGCTTCACATGTTCATCACTTCAGTAGCAGTAGCGAAAAGTATTGCTAATCGATAGCTTCACAACATTGCTGGAATGCTCGCGCGGAAAGGTATTTGGTTTTTGCATTGTGGTGAAGATACAACGTCACGCTACTTTGTGCAATATCCTACATCAGCTATACATCATCGTCATTATTAAAATTTCAGTAGTGCTGCACTTTCCCTTCATCCTTTTAGAGGGGATCTATTCACTAAAGTAGTAGCAGATAGAGAAAGTCATATGCGAAAGATGTAATTAGAGCACGAATACAGATATCTTATGTCGTGATCAGACGCATGTAAGCGACCATCATGTATGATTGAACGAATATTTCTGGTAAATCAGTAGCTTTGATGGGTTCATCAATGCAACGCGCAAAAAAAAACTTGTACTCATTGCGGACTTCTTCGCCCTACTTGGTTCGAATAGTGCGTAATCAAGATAAAAAAAACCTTTTTCTCGGCAGGATGTAGTGTTCGCTCAAGTATCTATTCATTTCTTAGCTTTGGCCTTCACTTTTCATTACGTATCACTAACTAGTGTAGAAAACTTGGCAGTACTATGGAAGCGTACTTTCTTGCTATCAGTCAATACAGCAGAAAAGTAGGAGATACACGTAGCCACCTGAAGGAGTACAAAGCATTGGACAGGAATAAAAATATGTTTTCATATGATATTGAACCAAAGAGAATGTACAATATGCTACCTCCATTACAACGAGAAAGGTATTTTGCATGAACGGGTCGGGTCATCAACCAACTCACCTTATTGTAAGGCTTCACATGTTCATCACTTCAGTAGCAGTAGCGAAAAGTATTGCTAATCGATAGCTTCACAACATTGCTGGAATGCTCGCGCGGAAAGGTATTTGGTTTTTGCATTGTGGTGAAGATACAACGTCACGCTACTTTGTGCAATATCCTACATCAGCTATACATCATCGTCATTATTAAAATTTCAGTAGTGCTGCACTTTCCCTTCATCCTTTTAGAGGGGATCTATTCACTAAAGTAGTAGCAGATAGAGAAAGTCATATGCGAAAGATGTAATTAGAGCACGAATACAGATATCTTATGTCGTGATCAGACGCATGTAAGCGACCATCATGTATGATTGAACGAATATTTCTGGTAAATCAGTAGCTTTGATGGGTTCATCAATGCAACGCGCAAAAAAAAACTTGTACTCATTGCGGACTTCTTCGCCCTACTTGGTTCGAATAGTGCGTAATCAAGATAAAAAAAAGCTTTTTCTCGGCAGGATGTAGTGTTCGCTCAAGTATCTATTCATTTCTTAGCTTTGGCCTTCACTTTTCATTACGTATCACTAACTAGTGTAGAAAACTTGGCAGTACTATGGAAGCGTACTTTCTTGCTATCAGTCAATACAGCAGAAAAGTAGGAGATACACGTAGCCACCTGAAGGAGTACAAAGCATTGGACAGGAATAAAAATATGTTTTCATATGATATTGAACCAAAGAGAATGTACAATATGCTACCTCCATTACAACGAGAAAGGTATTTTGCATGAACGGGTCGGGTCATCAACCAACTCACCTTATTGTAAGGCTTCACATGTTCATCACTTCAGTAGCAGTAGCGAAAAGTATTGCTAATCGATAGCTTCACAACATTGCTGGAATGCTCGCGCGGAAAGGTATTTGGTTTTTGCATTGTGGTGAAGATACAACGTCACGCTACTTTGTGCAATATCCTACATCAGCTATACATCATCGTCATTATTAAAATTTCAGTAGTGCTGCACTTTCCCTTCATCCTTTTAGAGGGGATCTATTCACTAAAGTAGTAGCAGATAGAGAAAGTCATATGCGAAAGATGTAATTAGAGCACGAATACAGATATCTTATGTCGTGATCAGACGCATGTAAGCGACCATCATGTATGATTGAACGAATATTTCTGGTAAATCAGTAGCTTTGATGGGTTCATCAATGCAACGCGCAAAAAAAAACTTGTACTCATTGCGGACTTCTTCGCCCTACTTGGTTCGAATAGTGCGTAATCAAGATAAAAAAAACCTTTTTCTCGGCAGGATGTAGTGTTCGCTCAAGTATCTATTCATTTCTTAGCTTTGGCCTTCACTTTTCATTACATATCACTAACTAGTGTAGAAAACTTGGCAGTACTATGGAAGCGTACTTTCTTGCTATCAGTCAATACAGCAGAAAAGTAGGAGATACACGTAGCCACCTGAAGGAGTACAAAGCATTGGACAGGAATAAAAATATGTTTTCATATGATATTGAACCAAAGAGAATGTACAATATGCTACCTCCATTACAACGAGAAAGGTATTTTGCATGAACGGGTCGGGTCATCAACCAACTCACCTTATTGTAAGGCTTCACATGTTCATCACTTCAGTAGCAGTAGCGAAAAGTATTGCTAATCGATAGCTTCACAACATTGCTGGAATGCTCGCGCGGAAAGGTATTTGGTTTTTGCATTGTGGTGAAGATACAACGTCACGCTACTTTGTGCAATATCCTACATCAGCTATACATCATCGTCATTATTAAAATTTCAGTAGTGCTGCACTTTCCCTTCATCCTTTTAGAGGGGATCTATTCACTAAAGTAGTAGCAGATAGAGAAAGTCATATGCGAAAGATGTAATTAGAGCACGAATACAGATATCTTATGTCGTGATCAGACGCATGTAAGCGACCATCATGTATGATTGAACGAATATTTCTGGTAAATCAGTAGCTTTGATGGGTTCATCAATGCAACGCGCAAAAAAAAACTTGTACTCATTGCGGACTTCTTCGCCCTACTTGGTTCGAATAGTGCGTAATCAAGATGAAAAAAAGCTTTTTCTCGGCAGGATGTAGTGTTCGCTCAAGTATCTATTCATTTCTTAGCTTTGGCCTTCACTTTTCATTACGTATCACTAACTAGTGTAGAAAACTTGGCAGTACTATGGAAGCGTACTTTCTTGCTATCAGTCAATACAGCAGAAAAGTAGGAGATACACGTAGCCACCTGAAGGAGTACAAAGCATTGGACAGGAATAAAATATGTTTTCATATGATATTGAACCAAAGAGAATGTACAATATGCTACCTCCATTACAACGAGAAAGGTATTTTGCATGAACGGGTCGGGTCATCAACCAACTCACCTTATTGTAAGGCTTCACATGTTCATCACTTCAGTAGCAGTAGCGAAAGAGTATTGCTAATCGATAGCTTCACAACATGCTGGAATGCTCGCGCGGAAAGGTATTTGGTTTTTGCATTGTGGTGAAGATACAACGTCACGCTACTTTGTGCAATATCCTACATCAGCTATACATCATCGTCATTATTAAAATTTCAGTAGTGCTGCACTTTCCCTTCATCCTTTTAGAGGGGATCTATTCACTAAAGTAGTAGCAGATAGAGAAAGTCATATGCGAAAGATGTAATTAGAGCACGAATACAGATATCTTATGTCGTGATCAGACGCATGTAAGCGACCATCATGTATGATTGAACGAATATTTCTGGTAAATCAGTAGCTTTGATGGGTTCATCAATGCAACGCGCAAAAAAAAACTTGTACTCATTGCGGACTTCTTCGCCCTACTTGGTTCGAATAGTGCGTAATCAAGATAAAAAAAAGCTTTTTCTCGGCAGGATGTAGTGTTCGCTCAAGTATCTATTCATTTCTTAGCTTTGGCCTTCACTTTTCATTACGTATCACTAACTAGTGTAGAAAACTTGGCAGTACTATGGAAGCGTACTTTCTTGCTATCAGTCAATACAGCAGAAAGTAGGAGATACACGTAGCCACCTGAAGGAGTACAAAGCATTGGACAGGAATAGAAATATGTTTTCATATGATATTGAACCAAAGAGAATGTACAATATGCTACCTCCATTACAACGAGAAAGGTATTTTGCATGAACGGGTCGGGTCATCAACCAACTCACCTTATTGTAAGGCTTCACATGTTCATCACTTCAGTAGCAGTAGCGAAAAGTATTGCTAATCGATAGCTTCACAACATTGCTGGAATGCTCGCGCGGAAAGGTATTTGGTTTTTGCTGCGTGGTGAAAGATACAACGTCACGCTACTTTGTGCAATATCCTACATCAGCTATACATCATCGTCATTATTAAAATTTCAGTAGTGCTGCACTTTCCCTTCATCCTTTAGAGGGATCTATTCACTAAAGTAGTAGCAGATAGAGAAAGTCATATGCGAAAGATGTAATTAGAGCACGAATACAGATATCTTATGTCGTGATCAGACGCATGTAAGCGACCATCATGTATGATTGAACGAATATTTCTGGTAAATCAGTAGCTTTGATGGGTTCATCAATGCAACGCGCAAAAAAAAACTTGTACTCATTGCGGACTTCTTCGCCCTACTTGGTTCGAATAGTGCGTAATCAAGATAAAAAAAAGCTTTTTCTCGGCAGGATGTAGTGTTCGCTCAAGTATCTATTCATTTCTTAGCTTTGGCCTTCACTTTTCATTACGTATCACTAACTAGTGTAGAAAACTTGGCAGTACTATGGAAGCGTACTTTCTTGCTATCAGTCAATACAGCAGAAGAGTAGGAGATACACGTAGCCACCTGAAGGAGTACAAAGCATTGGACAGGAATAAAATATGTTTTCATATGATATTGAACCAAAGAGAATGTACAATATGCTACCTCCATTACAACGAGAAAGGTATTTTGCATGAACGGGTCGGGTCATCAACCAACTCACCTTATTGTAAGGCTTCACATGTTCATCACTTCAGTAGCAGTAGCGAAAAGTATTGCTAATCGATAGCTTCACAACATTGCTGGAATGCTCGCGCGGAAAGGTATTTGCTTTTTGCATTGTGGTGAAGATACAACGTCACGCTACTTTGTGCAATATCCTACATCAGCTATACATCATCGTCATTATTAAAATTTCAGTAGTGCTGCACTTTCCCTTCATCCTTTTAGAGGGATCTATTCACTAAAGTAGTAGCAGATAGAGAAAGTCATATGCGAAAGATGTAATTAGAGCACGAATACAGATATCTTATGTCGTGATCAGACGCATGTAAGCGACCATCATGTATGATTGAACGAATATTTCTGGTAAATCAGTAGCTTTGATGGGTTCATCAATGCAACGCGCAAAAAAAAACTTGTACTCATTGCGGACTTCTTCGCCCTACTTGGTTCGAATAGTGCGTAATCAAGATAAAAAAAACCTTTTTCTCGGCAGGATGTAGTGTTCGCTCAAGTATCTATTCATTTCTTAGCTTTGGCCTTCACTTTTCATTACATATCACTAACTAGTGTAGAAAACTTGGCAGTACTATGGAAGCGTACTTTCTTGCTATCAGTCAATACAGCAGAAAAGTAGGAGATACACGTAGCCACCTGAAGGAGTACAAAGCATTGGACAGGAATAAAATATGTTTTCATATGATATTGAACCAAAGAGAATGTACAATATGCTACCTCCATTACAACGAGAAAGGTATTTTGCATGCACGGGTCGGGTCATCAACCAACTCACCTTATTGTAAGGCTTCACATGTTCATCACTTCAGTAGCAGTAGCGAAAAGTATTGCTAATCGATAGCTTCACAACATTGCTGGAATGCTCGCGCGGAAAGGTATTTGGTTTTTGCATTGTGGTGAAGATACAACGTCACGCTACTTTGTGCAATATCCTACATCAGCTATACATCATCGTCATTATTAAAATTTCAGTAGTGCTGCACTTTCCCTTCATCCTTTTAGAGGGATCTATTCACTAAAGTAGTAGCAGATAGAGAAAGTCATATGCGAAGATGTAATTAGAGCACGAATACAGATATCTTATGTCGTGATCAGACGCATGTAAGCGACCATCATGTATGATTGAATGAATATTTCTGGTAAATCAGTAGCTTTGATGGGTTCATCAATGCAACGCGCAAAAAAAAACTTGTACTCATTGCGGACTTCTTCGCCCTACTTGGTTCGAATAGTGCGTAATCAAGATAAAAAAAACCTTTTTCTCGGCAGGATGTAGTGTTCGCTCAAGTATCTATTCATTTCTTAGCTTTGGCCTTCACTTTTCATTACATATCACTAACTAGTGTAGAAAACTTGGCAGTACTATGGAAGCGTACTTTCTTGCTATCAGTCAATACAGCAGAAAAGTAGGAGATACACGTAGCCACCTGAGTACAAAGCATTGGACAGGAATAAAAATATGTTTTCATATGATATTGAACCAAAGAGAATGTACAATATGCTACCTCCATTACAACGAGAAAGGTATTTGCATGAACGGGTCGGGTCATCAACCAACTCACCTTATTGTAAGGCTTCACATGTTCATCACTTCAGTAGCAGTAGCGAAAAGTATTGCTAATCGATAGCTTCACAACATTGCTGGAATGCTCGCGCGGAAAGGTATTTGGTTTTTGCATTGTGGTGAAGATACAACGTCACGCTACTTTGTGCAATATCCTACATCAGCTATACATCATCGTCATTATTAAAATTTCAGTAGTGCTGCACTTTCCCTTCATCCTTTTAGAGGGGATCTATTCACTAAAGTAGTAGCAGATAGAGAAAGTCATATGCGAAAGATGTAATTAGAGCACGAATACAGATATCTTATGTCGTGATCAGACGCATGTAAGCGACCATCATGTATGATTGAATGAATATTTCTGGTAAATCAGTAGCTTGATGGGTTCATCAATGCAACGCGCAAAAAAAAACTTGTACTCATTGCGGACTTCTTCGCCCTACTTGGTTCGAATAGTGCGTAATCAAGATGAAAAAAAGCTTTTTCTCGCCAGGATGTAGTGTTCGCTCAAGTATCTATTCATTTCTTAGCTTTGGCCTTCACTTTTCATTACGTATCACTAACTAGTGTAGAAAACTTGGCAGTACTATGGAAGCGTACTTTCTTGCTATCAGTCAATACAGCAGAAAAGTAGGAGATACACGTAGCCACCTGAAGGAGTACAAAGCATTGGACAGGAATAAAAATATGTTTTCATATGATATTGAACCAAAGAGAATGTACAATATGCTACCTCCATTACAACGAGAAAGGTATTTGCATGAACGGGTCGGGTCATCAACCAACTCACCCTTATTGTAAGGCTTCACATGTTCATCACTTCAGTAGCAGTAGCGAAAAGTATTGCTAATCGATAGCTTCACAACATTGCTGGAATGCTCGCGCGGAAAGGTATTTGGTTTTTGCATTGTGGTGAAGATACAACGTCACGCTACTTTGTGCAATATCCTACATCAGCTATACATCATCGTCATTATTAAAATTTCAGTAGTGCTGCACTTTCCCTTCATCCTTTTAGAGGGAATCTATTCACTAAAGTAGTAGCAGATAGAGAAAGCGGAAAGATGTAATTAGAGCACGAATACAGATATCTTATGTCGTGATCAGACGCATGTAAGCGACCAACATGTATGATTGAACGAATATTTCTGGTAAATCAGTAGCTTTGATGGGTTCATCAATGCAACGCGCAAAAAAAAACTTGTACTCATTGCGGACTTCTTCGCCCTACTTGGTTCGAATAGTGCGTAATCAAGATAAAAAAAACCTTTTTCTCGGCAGGATGTAGTGTTCGCTCAAGTATCTATTCATTTCTTAGCTTTGGCCTTCACTTTTCATTACGTATCACTAACTAGTGTAGAAAACTTGGCAGTACTATGGAAGCGTACTTTCTTGCTATCAGTCAATACAGCAGAAAAGTAGGAGATACACGTAGCCACCTGAAGGAGTACAAAGCATTGGACAGGAATAAAAATATGTTTTCATATGATATTGAACCAAAGAGAATGTACAATATGCTACCTCCATTACAACGAGAAAGGTATTTTGCATGAACGGGTCGGGTCATCAACCAACTCACCTTATTGTAAGGCTTCACATGTTCATCACTTCAGTAGCAGTAGCGAAAAGTATTGCTAATCGATAGCTTCACAACATTGCTGGAATGCTCGCGCGGAAAGGTATTTGGTTTTTGCATTGTGGTGAAGATACAACGTCACGCTACTTTGTGCAATATCCTACATCAGCTATACATCATCGTCATTATTAAAATTTCAGTAGTGCTGCACTTTCCCTTCATCCTTTTAGAGGGGATCTATTCACTAAAGTAGTAGCAGATAGAGAAAGTCATATGCGAAAGATGTAATTAGAGCACGAATACAGATATCTTATGTCGTGATCAGACGCATGTAAGCGACCATCATGTATGATTGAACGAATATTTCTGGTAAATCAGTAGCTTTGATGGGTTCATCAATGCAACGCGCAAAAAAAAACTTGTACTCATTGCGGACTTCTTCGCCCTACTTGGTTCGAATAGTGCGTAATCAAGATAAAAAAAAGCTTTTTCTCGGCAGGATGTAGTGTTCGCTCAAGTATCTATTCATTTCTTAGCTTTGGCCTTCACTTTTCATTACGTATCACTAACTAGTGTAGAAAACTTGGCAGTACTATGGAAGCGTACTTTCTTGCTATCAGTCAATACAGCAGAAAAGTAGGAGATACACGTAGCCACCTGAAGGAGTACAAAGCATTGGACAGGAATAAAAATATGTTTCATATGATATTGAACCAAAGAGAATGTACAATATGCTACCTCCATTACAACGAGAAAGGTATTTTGCATGAACGGGTCGGGTCATCAACCAACTCACCTTATTGTAAGGCTTCACATGTTCATCACTTCAGTAGCAGTAGCGAAAAGTATTGCTAATCGATAGCTTCACAACATTGCTGGAATGCTCGCGCGGAAAGGTATTTGGTTTTTGCATTGTGGTGAAGATACAACGTCACGCTACTTTGTGCAATATCCTACATCAGCTATACATCATCGTCATTATTAAAATTTCAGTAGTGCTGCACTTTCCCTTCATCCTTTTAGAGGGGATCTATTCACTAAAGTAGTAGCAGATAGAGAAAGTCATATGCGAAAGATGTAATTAGAGCACGAATACAGATATCTTATGTCGTGATCAGACGCATGTAAGCGACCATCATGTATGATTGAACGAATATTTCTGGTAAATCAGTAGCTTTGATGGGTTCATCAATGCAACGCGCAAAAAAAAACTTGTACTCATTGCGGACTTCTTCGCCCTACTTGGTTCGAATAGTGCGTAATCAAGATGAAAAAAAGCTTTTTCTCGGCAGGATGTAGTGTTCGCTCAAGTATCTATTCATTTCTTAGCTTTGGCCTTCACTTTTCATTACATATCACTAACTAGTGTAGAAAACTTGGCAGTACTATGGAAGCGTACTTTCTTGCTATCAGTCAATACAGCAGAAAAGTAGGAGATACACGTAGCCACCTGAAGGAGTACAAAGCATTGGACAGGAATAAAAATATGTTTCTATATGATATTGAACCAAAGAGAATGTACAATATGCTACCTCCATTACAACGAGAAAGGTATTTTGCATGAACGGGTCGGGTCATCAACCAACTCACCTTATTGTAAGGCTTCACATGTTCATCACTTCAGTAGCAGTAGCGAAAAGTATTGCTAATCGATAGCTTCACAACATTGCTGGAATGCTCGCGCGGAAAGGTATTTGGTTTTTGCATTGTGGTGAAGATACAACGTCACGCTACTTTGTGCAATATCCTACATCAGCTATACATCATCGTCATTATTAAAATTTCAGTAGTGCTGCACTTTCCCTTCATCCTTTTAGAGGGGATCTATTCACTAAAGTAGTAGCAGATAGAGAAAGTCATATGCGAAAGATGTAATTAGAGCACGAATACAGATATCTTATGTCGTGATCAGACGCATGTAAGCGACCATCATGTATGATTGAACGAATATTTCTGGTAAATCAGTAGCTTTGATGGGTTCATCAATGCAACGCGCAAAAAAAAACTTGTACTCATTGCGGACTTCTTCGCCCTACTTGGTTCGAATAGTGCGTAATCAAGATAAAAAAAAGCTTTTTCTCGGCAGGATGTAGTGTTCGCTCAAGTATCTATTCATTTCTTAGCTTTGGCCTTCACTTTTCATTACATATCACTAACTAGTGTAGAAAACTTGGCAGTACTATGGAAGCGTACTTTCTTGCTATCAGTCAATACAGCAGAAAAGTAGGAGATACACGTAGCCACCTGAAGGAGTACAAAGCATTGGACAGGAATAAAAATATGTTTCATATGATATTGAACCAAAGAGAATGTACAATATGCTACCTCCATTACAACGAGAAAGGTATTTTGCATGAACGGGTCGGGTCATCAACCAACTCACCTTATTGTAAGGCTTCACATGTTCATCACTTCAGTAGCAGTAGCGAAAAGTATTGCTAATCGATAGCTTCACAACATTGCTGGAATGCTCGCGCGGAAAGGTATTTGGTTTTTGCATTGTGGTGAAGATACAACGTCACGCTACTTTGTGCAATATCCTACATCAGCTATACATCATCGTCATTATTAAAATTTCAGTAGTGCTGCACTTTCCCTTCATCCTTTTAGAGGGGATCTATTCACTAAAGTAGTAGCAGATAGAGAAAGTCATATGCGAAAGATGTAATTAGAGCACGAATACAGATATCTTATGTCGTGATCAGACGCATGTAAGCGACCATCATGTATGATTGAACGAATATTTCTGGTAAATCAGTAGCTTTGATGGGTTCATCAATGCAACGCGCAAAAAAAAACTTGTACTCATTGCGGACTTCTTCGCCCTACTTGGTTCGAATAGTGCGTAATCAAGATGAAAAAAAGCTTTTTCTCGGCAGGATGTAGTGTTCGCTCAAGTATCTATTCATTTCTTAGCTTTGGCCTTCACTTTTCATTACGTATCACTAACTAGTGTAGAAAACTTGGCAGTACTATGGAAGCGTACTTTCTTGCTATCAGTCAATACAGCAGAAAAGTAGGAGATACACGTAGCCACCTGAAGGAGTACAAAGCATTGGACAGGAATAAAAATATGTTTTCATATGATATTGAACCAAAGAGAATGTACAATATGCTACCTCCATTACAACGAGAAAGGTATTTTGCATGAACGGGTCGGGTCATCAACCAACTCACCTTATTGTAAGGCTTCACATGTTCATCACTTCAGTAGCAGTAGCGAAAAGTATTGCTAATCGATAGCTTCACAACATTGCTGGAATGCTCGCGCGGAAAGGTATTTGGTTTTTGCATTGTGGTGAAGATACAACGTCACGCTACTTTGTGCAATATCCTACATCAGCTATACATCATCGTCATTATTAAAATTTCAGTAGTGCTGCACTTTCCCTTCATCCTTTTAGAGGGGATCTATTCACTAAAGTAGTAGCAGATAGAGAAAGTCATATGCGAAAGATGTAATTAGAGCACGAATACAGATATCTTATGTCGTGATCAGACGCATGTAAGCGACCATCATGTATGATTGAACGAATATTTCTGTAAATCAGTAGCTTTGATGGGTTCATCAATGCAACGCGCAAAAAAAAACTTGTACTCATTGCGGACTTCTTCGCCCTACTTGGTTCGAATAGTGCGTAATCAAGATGAAAAAAAGCTTTTTCTCGGCAGGATGTAGTGTTCGCTCAAGTATCTATTCATTTCTTAGCTTTGGCCTTCACTTTTCATTACATATCACTAACTAGTGTAGAAAACTTGGCAGTACTATGGAAGCGTACTTTCTTGCTATCAGTCAATACAGCAGAAAAGTAGGAGATACACGTAGCCACCTGAAGGAGTACAAAGCATTGGACAGGAATAAAAATATGTTTCTATATGATATTGAACCAAAGAGAATGTACAATATGCTACCTCCATTACAACGAGAAAGGTATTTTGCATGAACGGGTCGGGTCATCAACCAACTCACCTTATTGTAAGGCTTCACATGTTCATCACTTCAGTAGCAGTAGCGAAAAGTATTGCTAATCGATAGCTTCACAACATTGCTGGAATGCTCGCGCGGAAAGGTATTTGGTTTTTGCATTGTGGTGAAGATACAACGTCACGCTACTTTGTGCAATATCCTACATCAGCTATACATCATCGTCATTATTAAAATTTCAGTAGTGCTGCACTTTCCCTTCATCCTTTTAGAGGGGATCTATTCACTAAAGTAGTAGCAGATAGAGAAAGTCATATGCGAAAGATGTAATTAGAGCACGAATACAGATATCTTATGTCGTGATCAGACGCATGTAAGCGACCATCATGTATGATTGAACGAATATTTCTGGTAAATCAGTAGCTTTGATGGGTTCATCAATGCAACGCGCAAAAAAAAACTTGTACTCATTGCGGACTTCTTCGCCCTACTTGGTTCGAATAGTGCGTAATCAAGATGAAAAAAAAGCTTTTTCTCGGCAGGATGTAGTGTTCGCTCAAGTATCTATTCATTTCTTAGCTTTGGCCTTCACTTTTCATTACGTATCACTAACTAGTGTAGAAAACTTGGCAGTACTATGGAAGCGTACTTTCTTGCTATCAGTCAATACAGCAGAAAAGTAGGAGATACACGTAGCCACCTGAAGGAGTACAAAGCATTGGACAGGAATAAAAATATGTTTTCATAAGATATTGAACCAAAGAGAATGTACAATATGCTACCTCCATTACAACGAGAAAGGTATTTTGCATGAACGGGTCGGGTCATCAACCAACTCACCTTATTGTAAGGCTTCACATGTTCATCACTTCAGTAGCAGTAGCGGAAAGTATTGCTAATCGATAGCTTCACAACATTGCTGGAATGCTCGCGCGGAAAGGTATTTGCTTTTTGCATTGTGGTGAAGAAACAACGTCACGCTACCTTGTGCAATATCCTACATCAGCTATACATCATCGTCATTATAGAAATTTCAGTAGTGCTACACTTTCCCTTCATCCTTTTAGAGGGGATCTATTCACTAAAGTAGTAGCAGATAGAGAAACTCATATGTGAAAGATGTAATTAGAGCACGAATACAGATATTTTATGTCGTGATCAGACGCTTGTAAGTGACCATCATGTATGATTGAACGAATGTTTATGGTAAATCAGTAGCTTTGATGGGTTCATCAATGCAACGCGCAAAAAATAACTTGTACTCATTGCGGACTCCTTCGCCCTATTTGGTTCGAATAGTGCATAATCAAGATAAGAAAAGCTTTTTCTCGGTAGGATGTACTTTTTGCTGAAGTATCTATTTATTCCTGAGCTTTGGCCTTACTTTTCATTGCATATCACTAGTGTAGAAAAGTTAAGAGTATTATGAAAGCGTAATTTCTTGCTATCACTCAATACAGCAGAAAAGTAGGAGATACACGTAGCCACCTGAAGGAGTATGGACAGGAATCAAATACGTTTTCATATTGATATTCGACTGAGTAGATTGTACAATGTGCTTCATTCATCACACAACGAGACAAGCATCTCGAAAAAAATGTTTCCGAAGCTCGATCATTTTGAACTAGATGCTATCGAAAGAAAAAAACGGAACATTCATTTCTCACCTTCCATGTGATTTTTTATTTCCGCGTCCGAAATGTACTCCTCTGGACTGATAGGCTTTTCTTTCAGAGGAGGGAGCTGATGTATCATCATCATCAAACAGATACCCAGAGAATCTCTTATAATCACATTTAAATTTGCAGGTATAGAAATCGGAAAAACGCCGAAGCCTTAGGCAATGGTATAAGAAAGGACCTGTTTAGGAGTGAACGAAGTTTCAGTGGTATCAAACCTACTAGCGGTCTGAGAACTGAATGAGTATATAGTTTGTAATGTATTCCACGTATTCGTTAGGGGTGCATTTTGTGTAGAAAGACCATCACGCTACATTCCATTCCATCAAATTATGCATTTT